>CAUYMX010028480.1:0-46993 GCA_963573855.1 Lepilemur septentrionalis | reverse complement strand
CACTCAGCATACTTATATACGTGTGTGTACACACCACAGACACACACCCCACACACAGGTACACAGGCACAGCAAAACCAAAGAAAAAGTAAACCTCCGAAAACCTTTCGCTGGGCAAAATGAGCGCTAGCCGGCGTGTGCAGTAGCTGTGTGGGACTGCCGTGACACATGCCTTACAGCAGACAGGGGCCTGTTAGCAAAATCACAAAGGCACTGGCAGAAAACAATGATGAGGGTGTCGGGGAAGAAGGAAAATGTAGAGAGGGAGGTTAAAATGAGGATTCTCAAGATAGAAAAGGAAGTAAACATGGAAATTGGTTCTTAAAACGCCCAGAGACACCACCAGGGACATCAGACGGCGGGAATGAAGACCGTCGTCCCTTGGAGGCCAACAGCCGCAGGCGCTGGGACCCCAGCTTGTGTCTGACGGACACGTCGTACCAGGGCGTGGGTCCTGCAAAGTCTTCATCCTCAGCTTTAATCTATTTATCCGTGTACGGCCCATGGAAAAGCACTTGAATTTAAGAATTTTGTTCAGAAGCTAATAAAACACTTCAATTATCTGGTTCGGGAGGGGTGCCTGGCTCAGAAGTGGGTTTGGACACAAGGTCAGTAAATAAAGGGACTGCAGGGCAGGGCCGACCTCGGCCTCAATGGCTCTGGGACAGTCACCATGTATTCAGAAGCAACGTATTTGTCACGACCAAGGAAACCTGGGTCTCCTGAGTCTTTTGTGTTAAGGAAATAAAAGGCCACTTTCTAGTCTTTAAACACATGGGTGTGACTTTCCCGTGCTGAACTCTGCAGCTGTCCTGCCTTGGAGACGGTGATGGGTTTACGTACGTCATTAACTGTGGTGGAGAGGGTGCGAGGGTGGGCCCAGGCGCTCAGCTGCAGAACTTTCATTGTAATCCCAGTCTTTTAACGCTGGCTTTTGCCATGGAGAAGAGATTCAAATTTAAAGCACCCTTTGAAGTCCAGGCAGTCATCCCCAAGACAAAAGGAAATAAGACAAAAATCAGCCCGTAGCATGGGTGTAATTAGCGCCCAGATCCGCCCCAGGGAGGCTTCCCGTGTAGATGCTCCACCGCAGGCCCGGCCAGATGCACCGCAACTTGGGTTATTTCACCCGTTAGTGACTTCTCTTCCGAGATGGCTGCGAGGTGGCGGTACGTCCCCCTGGAACAACGGCAGACCTTTCTGGCGTACTGACCCATTTGGCTGTGGTGCCGGTTCTGTGACAAAGGGTGGAGGGTCCACCCGCAGAGACGTTGTACACCCAGAGCTGCTCCCACTCCAGAGCTCTCGTCCCTCCGGGGAGGAGGGTGGCGGGGGACACCCACTGGAAGAGCCATCATGAGCCCGGCGCTCCAGAGCTGGATCCAGCCAGCCCAGCCCCTCCTGACCACGGCCACTTAGCTCCCAGCTCCGGGGAGCAGAGCCGCTTCCCTCCTGGGCACGAGGCAAGCTGCTGACGAGGGGAGATGAGAATGAACACCACCTGACAAGTGTGAATGCCACCCTAAGTCCGCCTACGGAAGGAAGCAGAAAGGATTCACCGTAATGCAAAAAAAAAAAAAAGGTGGGAATAAGTCAAAAAAATTGGGAATTTGTGGCAGCTCACATGAATAAGTTTAATTAAGATAATTCCCAAACCAATGGAACCCCTAAGCCGCGTGTCTTCTGAGGAAAATATGTTCACGCTTTTAAAATTGCATACTGCTTTGCTCCAAAAAGCAAATAAAATATGCAACACATTAAGGAGTCTGTGATAATGTTTGCCTCGTACACTTTTACGTGTGTGGTTGAAATTTTATTTCCAGCTCATCTAGGCCAGCATATCCGAAGGCTGCCACCGGTCAGGCGGCTACTCGATGTAGGTGAATACTTTATTTCTCACAGTTATGCGCAGACTGGCTTTCAGCGTATTTTTAATTACATCGAAAAATAAGCTATTACAAATAGATATCAAATCAATCTGCCAAATTGAGAACCAAGCTAAGTGGTAGTGAGTGGGCTCTTCATTTGCTGATGATTTTATGAATTTGATCGGAAAAGACCCGTTCAACACTTGTTGATGTATTTTGAGCAACTATCGGTCATTGAGTCGGTTTCTGTATAATCAACATAGAGAAGACACAATTAAAAATGTTTAAATTGTAGGCTTTTTGTTTGTCTACTCTATTTTTGTGGCTCCGAGGGGAAATCCAGTGTGGACCAGGTGGGTGAGAGGAACATTTTGAACAAAATTAGCTTGAATCCTGCTTATGACGAGGTGTGATGAGACAGGCTGCGTCAGGGAAGGACGTTAACCGAGGGGAACTTCTATAATAAAGATGTTATGAACCCCCCCTCCGGAGAACAGCCAACATCCCACGCTCCAATCTTCCCGCCACACAGTGAGAGGCACTAAACATTTTTAAGCTAGTTTGTGTTTGCAACCAAGTCCATGCTGCAATGTGCAACCATTTTCAAAACCTGAGGTTTGGCTTAAACACACACACGCACACAACGTGGGCTTTTCCTTGTCAAAGAGGCCCATACACCTTCCCAGGCCCGTCCTCTGCAGGGGACGCCCCGGGAGCAGCCTCCCGCTGACCCTGCCGCCCGGCCGCGCGGGCCGGGGACCACCTGAATCGTCCTAAGACCGGAGGATCCGCCGTCCTCCGCGGGTGCAGACAGACTTCAAAAAGTTGCAATTAAATGGGAGCTGCGGAGATTAGAGGGCAAGAGTGACTATCATTAAGTGATTTCTCCGTGAATGGGCTGGGCTTTTCCCACATCTCGCTGAAAAGGCCCCTCAAACCTGCAAGTTTAAAGGTAATTTGATAAATACCTGTACTTGTCGGGGTATTTGTCTGACAGGCAGACCGCATGTATCACCTTCACAAAGACATCAGCGTGGCTAAAATCTCAACGCTCCGGCTTCCAGGTAACAAGCGCCGGCATGTCACGCAAAGCCACGGCGCTCATCCCGGGAAGGGCGGCGACGCCTGTCTGCCTGACTTTAAAGAAATTAGCTCAGTTTTCTTAAAATAATAAACAGAGGGTGCTGTGCTTGAGAGTCCTGTTCACTGACACTGCGTGTAAGCTTTTGATCTTTTGTTTTCTGCTGAGGCATGACAAGATACTGGCAACAGAGGGGCAGAAACTGCCTCCCGGCGCGGGGAGAGGGGCGAGTGCTCTGTGGCTCGGCAGAGGGCTCTGTGACGGCCACCGCGGTGGTGGCCCTGCAGGAGGAGGTGCTGATGACCTGTGCCTAGAGTGGCTGCATCTGCTGTCACTGCCACAGGGCCAGGGCTCGAGCCCCACTGTGACCTCCGACAGCACCTTAAAGTGTGAGCAGGGAGGTCTACACCCTGGGGACAGCAGAGTTTCCCAAGGCTACACCAGGGACCCCCCCCACACACACACACTCTCCCAGCCCCCTGCACCTGCAGAAAGACCTGGGGTGGGGGGGGCAGGATCTGTCTCCCAAGGGCCAAAGGTGACCAGACTCTGGGAGGCGATTTCAGGCGTGGGGGATACGCCCATCCGTGGTGCCCATCACAGGCATTGACTTTGAAAGTCGTTTGACACTATTTCGTTACATTGTTGAGAGAGAGTAGGTCTGTTTTGAGAACCACAGAGTTGAAAATGCAAGCATTAAAAATTGACAAATGGCTTCCTAAAAAATATATTGCAATGAAGCTTCACGAAGGTCTTCTGGAAAACCTCTCCCACAGAAGCCATCGAGGGCCTTTCATAAGGTCCTTTCAGCCAGCAACCAAGACAGGGTGATAGTTGAACCCGTTTCGTGGAATACCCACTGGTTTTACGAGTGCCGCCACTGAAGCTGAAGTTAACCTCATCGGACGACCTCGAGCCGGCATTTTTATTTTATTTCACTTTTTATAATTAGTATTCCATTCATGCACTCTTAATGAGATGAAAATTGAAGTTTCCACATTTAATACCATGTTTTCATGCTCGCCACGCTTCAGGAGTTTTCGTGAATAAACACTGGTATCAATGGCCCGCCAGAAAGGGCTTCCTGAAAAGGGCATGGAATTTGTTGACAAAGCTCCGGCGCTGCCTGTCTCCGGCAGTGGGAAAGGAGGAGGGTGGACGTCAGGAGACAGTCTCCCCGCCGCCCGTGCTCCAGAGAGCGGAGTCATCCTCGGACGGTCATCTGTCAGCGTCCAGACGCATTTCTCCTCCAAGAGACCATTTCTTTTTGTTGGAACTGTTTTTAGTCCATTAATAATCTGGCTTTCGCTAAGGAAAAGCTCTGGCCAGAATTACCCACATCGCCCGGTAAATTCGTGATGATTTGGGGGAAGCTCCTGCGTTGGCGTCAGGTCTCCACGAGGCAGAGGGGCCCTGGTTCAAGCGCGCAGTGCCCGAAGTGGGACAAACCTCATTTCACACATCCCCACTCCACAGGTAGGAAGAATATGGCTCTCAGGTTATTAAACCAAACCAGCTTTAAAGCCATTTTCTTTCTCGCTCAGAGCACATAAAATTGTTATGTGATTAAAGGAAAGCAGCACCATCTGACAGCTTACATTCAAAGAAAAGTGGAGATTTTTTTCATTTTACCGCAGAGAGCTCCGAAGGCAGAGGAGAAGGGCTGTGCCCGGTGAGGACAGGCTGGAGAGACAGAGTCACACACAGCGTGTGGTCGAATTATTTCTAAATTATGAATAGAAAATGCACTTCCTGTCGAGGAATGCAACCACTTGCCTAGAGGCTCCTACGAGCTGTCCGGGAAGGTTTAGCCTTACGACACCGGTACTGGCAACTCCTCTCCAAGTTTGCTCCTGGGTTGAGAAAATCAAAAAGGCCATATCTCATTATTTTCAAGTTTGATGCTAATAGCGCATCAGTACGTAAAACTGCAATAAAAGTAACAGCTCTACCTGCCCCCTGTGTGGGGGAGGAAGAGGAGAGACATCGGCAAAGAAAAGGAAGGAAGGTCCCGCTCTCTCTCTCTCCCAAGTTTCCGTGGTGAATGGCACTGGCCACGGTGCCAAGCCAGCGTCATCAGAGGCTGCAAGATTGCGCCGGGTGACGATTTTGCTAGAGATGAGAGCTGTCCCTAGTTTCATTCACGAACAAATATTGGGGAAGTGAGCTCATGAGGGCTTCGCGGTACTCGGCGTATGGCAAAATGCACTTTCTTGACTTCACCCGGTTATCAAAGAAGCAATTGCTAGTCGGGTCAAGGAGCTGGTTGGAAAATCAATGCCACGCATGCTTCATTTTCCTTATAGGCAGCTGGTTTTGGTTACAGTATGATATGGAAATGTTTGGGGAGCTTTGACTGTGATGGGCCGTTCAGGAGATGAAACTTTGATTCTTATCTCAGACAAGTGTCCTTTCTCCTCCTCGGCACAGACCCAAGGTCAACACCGCAGAGAGGGCGCGGCCAGGACGCCAGCGTCCGGTCATTCAGTCGAAAGGTGAACTCCCTGGGAGCGTTAATCCAATTGCTACCTTGGCATCGCTGGCACAAAGCAGCTCCACTTTTTATTATTTGCGCAATTAAGAAGTCATTGTGTAGAGGAAAAAAAGGGAAGCAATGAATTTGCTTTTTTTTTTAAATAATAATTTCCTTAGCAGGAAACCGTAAATACAAACTGCAGTGCTAGGTGTCAGGTAAGCTACAAACGTGTGCAAATTATACTTCTTCCCTACAAGAAACTAAACTGTGTGAACACACACACACACACACACACGGAACCCTGGGTACGTATCAAAGGAACTACACATGCAAATGCTAGCAGTGGTTATTTCTGAGTTGGGGATTATGGTTGGTGTTAATTTTCGTCTTTTTCCTTTTTGTTTATTACTTTCCATGTAGAATAGCTAATGCCTTCCCTACCAGGAAAAAACAACACAATAACCACTGTACCTAAAAGTGTGGTTCTGTGCAGGTAGCACGGGAGTGATGGCAGGGAGGGCTCGTGCCGGCCGGGCCCAGTGGACCAGCTCACCGTCCTGGGGAGGGTGGTGCTGAGATGCAGCTGGAGCCCGCTGCTGGGGCCGTGTGGGCAGTGGGAGGGGCAAGGCAGTCTCGGGGCCCTGCGGGGTACAGGACGCGGCCCAGAGCGCCTGGTGCCTGGCCAGGAAGTTACACAGGGACTGGGGAGATGGGGTTGGCGGACGGGAGGTCCGGGGAGCCGGCGGTGACGCTGAGCAGGTGAGCAGGGTCCCCTCGCTGGGCAAGTCCCGTCTCAGAACACTTTCCCTCCATTGGGATTCCGCTGAGGGCTTTTGTCTGTTTGTTTCCAGGGTGACTCTCCAGGTTTCCTGCAGGTATCAAGTCCTAGAAGAAATGATGCTTACCAACTTCAAAATAAAATAAAATAGCTAAAACCAAGTTAAAGCAGTCATCAAAAATAATCTGAACAAATTTATTTTTTCTTATAAATAAGTGTATTTTTAATTTAATACACTTAATGTGCTAACATTTTAGCGTATTCTTCATTTTCTTTCTTACATTTCAATGCATTCTCGGTCTCCCTTTCTCTCTCCTCTTCCCTCTCCTGTCTCTTTCTACCTACTTCGGCTCTAGAGGGGAAAATGAGCTGTTCGCAGTGAAAGACCTTCGACTTTACATTTTACAGAACACTAGAAACTCTTAATAAATGTTGATCAACAGTTGCAACCGAGTCTACTGTAGCCCAGCCCAACACTGAATGTATCTGTACATGTACCGGTCAAATGATTACCTTGGAAACTCATTTGCACGTAACAAATTGCGGTGACTTGCTCGACCTATCCGGGTTCTTCCTCCCAGCGCTCATATCGTGACGGCAGCTCGGCATGCTCACGAAAAACGGTCAGGACACACTGAAGTCAGTTCTGTCTATCCAGAGCTGCACTGCACACAGACAAAAGAAAAGAGCATTTTAAAAAGAAAGCAAACCAGTAGCTGGACCAATGTGGCATTAAATGCTTTCAAATATTGAGTTTTGTAAAAATAAAAGCTCAATGATTTTTTATTCTAAGAACGTACGCAGTGCACCTAACACTCAAGAGGAGTTCTAACGAGGCTATACAGGCAAAGATCACTGTTTCTCAAGTAGAGATTCAAGTACTCTCGAGATATCTGTGAAAATCTCCTCTGGGACCTGACCTATGTGGCGCGTCTGTCGGGAAAACTCCAGCGGACAGCTTCGTCATCCGGCCAGCCGCCGACTCCCCTCTGCCTCGCCACCTACACCGTTCTCCATCCAGCCCGGAGGGTGCTAATCCCTTTTATTTCTAGGTGTTCCTGTAGGAAAATCATGTATTTATACAAGCTTTATATAGCTTTAAAACTCAATCCATAATGCATGTTGAAATGAGTAAATTGCGATTTTAGACAAGAATAACCTAAAAGATTTATTTACTGGGTACTTAAATATTGTTATTTAATCACAAGATACAGTGTATGTTATACTGTAATCTCATTTAAATCATATAATGAATGCGATAAGGAAAATTAAAATCCCAGTATGCACGGCTGTGTCTCCTTTAAGCTACGTGTGATTTTAAATAGCATTTCTTAAAGGGTCTGTTCTTTTATTTGGTGGAACCTGTTTGGGGACGCAGGAAGAGCTGTCCTGTAGGAGCTGCTTTCATGATGTCGGATATTTGTCTTATTAGGCGAGGATTTACCAGCCTCCCCCGCTCTTTCTTTATTCTTGAGACTATGTGAATAATAGTAATTTCAATAACGGCACAGATCATGCTAATATCTTGGGCAATATTTCTCTCCCCGCCTAAAACATTGATTCTCAAGGGAAAGGTGAGAAAGAAAATCATTTAAAATTGTAGCATATAAAGAAACAAATCCGACCACATTAAGAAGGAAATAGTGTCTGTCAATTTGAGGAGGGGTGGTGTGTCTTTCCCGTCTATGCTTGGTTTCCTAGGAGCACCATTCGAGCCATGGTGAAAACAGAAAACCAGGCTTTACCCTTTCAGCATAGAAAAGTGGGCAACAGCAAGGTTTGGGGAGCATGAGTGACTCGTCTCTCTGCACCCTGTAGAAATGCCGGCCATGTGCCCATGAGCCACCTGCTCATTGCAGACCATTAATTGAACACATAGAAGGGTCAGGCCGCTGTGGGGGGCAGTCGTGGCAGGTCTGAGAGCTGTCAGGGGAGCAGTCCCCTTGAGCAAGCTGAAAGTGGGCCTCACCTGCTTGCGTCGAGCAGTGAACCCCAAACTCTGTTGTTAGCCCTGGGGTTAAACAGCTTTCAGCATCCCTTTTTATGAATAAAGAAAAGCCAAGTGATTAGCAGTAACTGTGGCACGACCATGTGGAGGATGGTCTAAGTTTAGAGAAATAAAATCATAGGATTCTTTTCTGTTTCTTAACTTATTTTTTTTTTTTAATTTTTTTCTCTAAGCGACACATAGCCACAAATTATCCAGAATGCAATTTTTCTCTTCTCTGTGTCTTCACAGAATAAACAGCTTTCTTTCCACAGTCAGACTTGACCTGCTGGTTTCGGAAGGAATGTCGGAGTCCTTCTCGGCCTCTGGGATTTCCACAGGCGGGTCCAGAGCTGCAGCCTCGGCCGCGTCCACGCAGCACCGGCGCTGGCAGGCGCCCCACGCAGGCGGCCGGCTGCAGCCCGAGAGCGCCGGGAGCTTGCCAGGACCCGGGCACAGGCACATGGCCGCACCGGGCACGTCGCCTCCAAACGTCCCTCCCTCCTCCCGTGCACTGTGCTTCCGGTTGTAGTGGTCGTTGGCGGTATCAAAGCGCTTTCTGAGAAGAAACAGAGTAAACACTCCAGACCGCTCCTGCGGCTCAGGCAGAGGGGCCCCCGCGCCAGCGCGCGTCAGGCGGTGCATCCAGGGAGGCTGGGCGCTGTTTGTTTTGTTTCCTGATTTTTCACTTTGAGGATGTCGGGAGGTGGAACAGGAGCCTCCCGAGGAACCGGCCGATGGATAGCACGCAGCAACAAAACCTCCGGGCGCCTCCTCCCTTTCCCTGACCCACACGAAAGCCAGGAGGAGACGGCACGCCCTGAGATCAATTCCATGAGCCTGAAAAGAGGGGAAGAGAATAAAAGTTTGACAGGAATTTATAAATACAGCCTTGGTTAAGTATATCATCACTCATAACACCATTAAATCTATTTCGATAAACAAAAACATGCTTTACTTATCCCAGGGATCCTCTGTGAAAGGAAAACATCGTGTGAAAAATAAAGTGTTATTGCAAACACAGTTAAAATCCGGAGTGAGCTTTTGAATAAACAAATTAAACTGCGATGGAATATAGCGTGCCTTAGAGCCATTTCTTGACAAAACAGTCATCTTATTTACACGCTTCACAATACCCCACCACGGATGTCGAAGGGAAAAAATAAGGAGAAAAATAATTAGCATATTAATCTTTTTTATGCCGCCATCTTTCAGATCCAGAAGACCATGGTGTAATTTAAATCTAAACGCTTTCCTGGCATTAGAATTCATTTTAGATGGGTCAATTGTTCCATAATAAAGGGATAGAAGGTGTACTTCATGCAAGAGATTTATGTTTGCCATTTGTCCATATTCATGTGCTACTGAATACCCGCAATTCAAATGGTGATGGCTGCTCATATCAGCCGGTGGCCAGCCACACAGATCACTAACCGGCAGCAATGAATTTCATTTGCAGGACAAAAAAATACGGCGAAATTAACTCCAACAGTTTATTGATTTTTGCTTAACAGAAGCCAGTATAACAGCTCTATTGCCCTCATAATGATTAGTGACAAAAGTTTAATTAAGCAATTATGAAGCCAATAATAGAGTTGTCTGGCCCGCTCAGCTCCAGTCCGTTCAGCACTTATCTCCCTCCTGCACATCACAGCAGCTGGAATGTGCTCGAGGAGATTAATGCCGGAGAACACAGATGCCTACTTTAATTCTGCTTCACGATGCCGTTTGAATGGAGACAGGAACACAAGCTCCCTTTATCAAATTACAAGTCCGCTTTTCATGAATATGGAGTTTAAAAAAAAAACCTAGTTGTGGCTTCAAGGTGTAATTATAAAGACATACAACAAAAATGACACACAATTCTGTCTTAGTAATCCCCGCTATGAAATATGCATGATAATGTATTACTGAATAAAGACCTAACAACGTTCTAAGAGGCTTTGCCATTGTGCCGTTATCCAAACAATTGGCAGCCTTCTCCAAATGTTATGTGAGATACTGTCTGACCTTACATCTTTGTTTTTATTCCTCTTAAATGTATTGTTTCAAGCTTATTGTATTGTTATTTGTCCGTAATGCCATTAAGCCCATCTTATCTGTCCGTAAGAATTCCCAATTTATTATGTATGCTTAAATATGTTAATGTAAAAATGTGAGCTCCTTTCTGGCATTAATCATTCCATAAAATATGCACTAGGTCCCCGGAACCTGCAGACGTGGAGACAAGGAGGCTTCTGGGCTCGCCGCCCCCATCCCTAGCTGCTCCGCAGGCAGGGCCTCGCAGGAATCTTGCTCCGAGCGCCTTCAAAATACCTTTACTCTGGAGAGAGAACCCGTTTTCTTCCTGCCTCTGAAGCAGCAAATGGTCTTGACCAATTTGCTGGCCCCCTTCTTTCTTCTCCAGAAAAAGAAAATGCCGTGCCGCCCCCCTCTAAAGAAAGAAGCCATTTATCCTTCTACCACCCCGCAGAAACTCGTTTTAGAGGAGGGTGTAAAGCAAAAAATATATACGGGTAAATACCTAGGGCTGGGAGCCCTGTTTTCAAACTTTGCATGTGACAACCTGAATCGCTACATTTATTTAATAAGGCATAAAACAAATCCACCCATGGGTTTTCGTCACTAATAAAATGTGCCTTATCCAAATGATAGCAATTTATTTTATCAAAATCCCCTGAAAAGACATTTGTCTTCTTGGAACTGCCTGAAACAGCTGCTTGCCAGTAACAGACAGCAGCTGGGGGAGCCGGCCCCGGGTTCCCGGGCGGCCTCGCTGCCGGGTCCTTCCCCCGGCAGCCTCGCGGGTGGACGGCCTGCGTCCCAGCGGCGACAGGCCTGGGCCGGCCGGCCGGGCAGAGGCAGCTTCCGTGCAGAGCCGGGCGGACAGCCGCATTCCTTCACTCTCCGCCCTTCCCCTGGCCTGTCCGGGGACCGGCGTGAACAGTGCGCACTTACCTCCACGCTGCACTCCTTAGAGAGCAGAATAAATTCATCCTAGAGCTTTCTATTAAACCAGAACATGTCTTTTTTTTTCTTTTTTTTTGGCAGCAATTATTAAGGTTACCTAGGAGGGCTTTGCATTTCTATGTAAACCCACCAAGGTGTGGGTGGGAACAGACACCTGCACACGAGGAGGTGCCCAGGCTGAGCGAGAATAACGGTCAGAAAACTGGGGACAAGCTCCCCTTCGCTTTGTTACTAGTGGCTTATTGTGTGTCCCAAGCTAAATCTAAGGGTCGTTAAAGCTCCTGGAAGTTGAAGCAACTCTGCAAACTGCCCAGGTCGGTGGGATGCTCTTGCCTTTGAATGCCATCTTCAGAGAGAGCTGTCCCCGTTTATTCTGGCAAGTTGAGCGGCCCAGGGACCAGGGCAGAGTGAAATCATGTCCTACTGCCTCAGTCCCTTCCGCGCCACCCTGACGGCTGCCTGAGAAGATCACTTTTGGATCGTGGAACGCCTGCCCATCTCCGCTCGTCAAGGCGGGAGGGCTGAAAGACTCAGTTGACAAAAGGGTTTCAACCGTCCCTTTGGCAGTCATTAAGGATGACCCGACCTGCAAAGAACCGGAAGACAATCCCAGGATGTCAGAAAGAAAATTTGTTCTTCTGTGTGGTTAATTGCCAGGATTTTCATAATCTGCTCCGATGCTGGAGTCTTTGAAAGCCTAGCAGAGACCTTCCTTAAAGAGAAAGAGAATGAAAGTGTCCCCACGCCGTGGACGTCAAGGACTCCTGCCCTCAGGAAAATTAATAATAGTACGTTCCCCGGACGAGTGTTAGCGACAAAGATTAAATGAGAATAGGCTTTGAAAGCCTGCCTCATCAAAATAATTGTGGCCATGTTTTTATCTTTCTCAAAAAATCTGAATATTAAGAAAGAATGGTCATTAAATGTCTGTGTCACACAGCTTCCAAGGCTGGCTTCGTCCCTTTGCCGCGTCTCGAAAGATAAAGGAGCGTGTCTGATTTCCTGAAGTCTGATCTTCCAGGAGGGACAACATGAACTCAGTGTTCCAGTCCCGCCGGCAAAATTTCACTTCTCCTCCCTTCTGAGGATGCTGTTCCTTGGGATGGCCTCAGCCTGCTGGGTAGTTTTTGTGCCCGACACCACGGCAACACTCCTCCCAGAATAAACCTTTAACCATTTCATCATTAGCTCCGCGTTACCGACGACAGGTTGTAAATCGTTCCACGGCAGAGTGCCGTCTTAATTATTCTTTGTTAAGAGGCCTAACGATATCGTACTGGCTCTTGAGACACGGAATGCTCCGGATAACCGGGTGATGAAAGGTCTCCCCTGAACATACTATTTTGACAACAATATGGAAAATAGCCGATGTCTTGAGATGTGGGATTTGCGCACGGCATTTTGCTAACGCACACGCGGCACCCCGCACACACTGAGGAGGCCGCGTCACTCACGACCCGCCACTGCACACGCCCGAGTTAGGTATCGGAGCCTCGGCAGCAGAACAATTAAAAACCCTGGCAAATCCGTTTCAGAATGAAGGTGCCTGTCATCGTACAAAATGCCCTTTCTTCCTGATCAATCTGTGTCCCTGTTAGTTAGCTAGGGAATGTCCTGAAGGTGCTCCAGCCAGCGCTGAGATCAACAACGAGCTGGCCCGCGCGGCGTTGGGGCGTTCGGGGCGTGGGCGCGAAGTCTGTCTAAGCGAACTCACTCTGAGCCTGCAGGCTGCCTGCGTCTTGCTTATCCTCACTGCAGATTTTTACACGTATTTTTTGTTTGCCTTATTTTTTTGTTGTTGTTGTTGCCAAGTGATGATTAATGGCAATTTGCTCTTATTAGCAAAAGGTTCTAAAAGCAGGGTGACAGTTTTAATTTTACATAGTCATCACGTGATTAGATGAATGCAAAACCGCTCCCCTTTGCATATTCACTGAATTTCGCGCTGTGCAGGCGAACGGTGAGATGAGCTTTAAATCCGCAAATTAAATATTAGGTGTCCCCTGCAGTAATACATTAGGCATGACTGGCTCGGGGAGCGCCAAGGAGTGTGTGACAGAAATTACATCAAGCCGACACGTTTGTTCCCCGGTTTGCTCGCGCCGATCTCATTGTGAGGACGAGCAGATGAGAAACACAACTGTTTGCTAATAGGACCCGCGTCTTGTTACGGCGCCGCCTCCCCGGCTTCCCTAACTCACCGTGATTACTTTTTCAGAAGCTCTCCCTTTTCCCCAGCTGATCTCCTCTAGTTAGGCAGCATTAATGACACTTCAGTCATCCCGGCTTTCAAACCGGGTCCTTCCACGGCGAACAGAGAGTTGACATTTCCTGACATTTTCCCAACTAATTACAGGACAAATAATTAAGCATGTTCTCGTATGTAACAAATGAAGGCAAAAGCCGTCTGTCAAGGCCGGTGATTGATGACACTCCGGGAGACTTTATCTGATGGCTCCTGCCATGCAATGGAGCCGAGGCAAATTTATTAGAATGAACAATGCAAATTCTGAGTCATCTCATCCAGTTATGCGCCAAAGCAATATCCGTGTCAAGGTGAATGTGACAATGAAAGCCAAATATTTGCATTTTGTGGAGCAGGTTGAAGGGGAAATCAGAGCGGGAAGATGACAGGCCTAATTATTTTGGCTCATACAGGCTAGGACAGCTGTTTCTGGTGTCCTGAACAAGGCTGTCACACAGGTAACTAAATAGGTCTGCATATAAGTCTGTATCCAACACTGTACTGAGATGTCTACCACTAATGACCAACGCTAATGTTACTGCCATCCCTGAAAAACAGAAAATGTGTCACCGCGCACCTTCTGCATGGCAGTCAACATTTCGCTACATAATTACTTGTTAGTGAATTAATTCCTATCTGTCAGTGTCTATGCCAGTGTCATTTTTAGACCATTACAAAATTATGCCGTCACTATAGCAACTGCAGGCACAGTTAAAAGGCAAAAGAGTTCAGATACACACAAAAAGTGCCTAGTTAGGCAAGAGATAATAATGTAAAATTCAAATCCAAACGCTCGCCCGTCTACCAGCCTAATTTTCTTTATTTGGAGGATGCATTTGATCAATGAGGGTTGAACCATCATCTCCGGTTGGCAATTGCAATCCGCGATTGGTATTTCACGTCATTCAAACCGCGGTCCGCAGTGGGGTCCCTCGGAAAGCAGGGCGCTCACCCGACCCTCAGGCCAGTTAATTGGGTGCTTAAAAGTGACGCGCCCGGCGCAGAGCCCGGGTCCGCAAGCCGCGTGCAAACGTGCAGGTGCCCAAGAGCATCGCCGCGCCGCTCCCCTGCGTGGCGTGACCGACCGCAGTCCCCGGTGAGCCTGCATTCCGGTTCCTCCCGTCCTCGGCCGCCTCCTTTGTGCCCGTTGCCCGTGCTCCGGCGGGCGCACCGCCGTCCTCGCCCTCGGTGTCGCTGCGGCTGAGCATTTCAAGATGCCACCGCATTAGTCAAACCACTCCCGGCTGTATTCAAATCAAGACAGTACAAGGTTCAGACGCTCTCCACATTAAGAACAATGGGCAACCTTTTGGACCCTAAATGCGCCTGGAGAAATGCATTTTGAGATGGAGACAGAGAGAGAGAATGAGGGAGGGAGAGAAAGATTCATTGTGAGTAACCAAAAAAATGAAAGTAAAAAAAAAAAATGGGAATTTTAAATGAAAGAGTCGAAAATGTAAAATATCCTATAGGCAGCAGAATCCATGCTCATTGATTTTTCTCTTTTAATTAATTAAAATGTGACCAGGATGGGAATGAACAGCTCCACGGAGCTACCCACACAAATCCATCATGCTGGTCTGCAGAGTAAGGTCGCTTCTGCTAAGTGAACACATCTTACCGGTAAATTTGGAACAACGTGTGGCAGGCATAGGACTCAAAAGGGCACCTTTGGGCCTCAGTGACTCAGGAAAAGGTGTAAACAGAGGGAATCAGGGAGCTGCAAAGACCCAGCGAAGGTAGGACGTTCTTTGGAAACACCGTCCTGCCGTTGACGGTCACCCTGAGTTTTACGTATTGCACCGGCTATTCTTAACACTCCACAGCGCAACAGCAAAGCGAGGCATTTTGAATGTGTTCACGTGCGTGTTGTTTGGTGACGTGTTGACAGTACGGACGGGGCGAAATGGGGAACACAGGGATGGCGTGGCAAACTCAGAGTGCCAAAGGAGGCTCTCCTAACCGGCCCGGATGCAGTTAGACGGAGTCGGTCGTGGTTACTGCTCAGGTAAACACGCAGGCAGGCGCGGCCCCGGCAGAAGGACGGGAATAAATGAGGTCGCAGCCGGGGAGCCGATGCTCGCCTGGCGCGAGGCGCATGGCTCGTGCCCAGTTCAGCAGCGTCGCTTCGGAAGAACACGGCGTGGCTGAGCCACCTGGAACGTTCTGGGCAGATTCCCGGAAGAGGGTAACAGGTCTTACCCGAGAGAGCCCAACTTCCCAGCCCACCTTTCTCGACTGGTATCCTCTCACACGGAAGCAGCGAGAGATTGGATCCGGGTTCTACTTAACAAGGTTAAGCCAGCGATACCTCTAGTTACTGCTGAATCCTAAATGGGCAGGAATCAATAATTTCCCTGCAAGGGTCTGGGCGAGGACTCCAGAGCCATTGACAGTTGTTAACACAAAGGCAACAAAGAAAGACAGGGACTGTTTTAAGACAATACCTGATTTTGCGTATTTTTGTGACTCCCTGGCACACCCAGTGCTAGCTGGATGTTCGCAGCGTAGCGGGTTGATGAAGGCTGAATCGGCAAGTGTACTTCTTAATCTGCTTGAAACTTATTTTGCTTACATTTCATGCATAATGACTCATCCCAAACCAACCACTTTTAAGCAAAAATAGCTATTACTTTTAATTTGTAAAAGAATAGTTGGGCATAAAGAGAGTGGCCAAGTCCTCTCTCTGGTTAAGAAGCAGGTTTTTAGGCATGTAAATAGTGTAATATCTTGATAGCGACTGTATACAAATTTGATACAAGGAGCCAATGAGATAGTTTCTGTCTAACGATCCCAGTCAATCTAATTAATGTATTCTGCTACATTACATTTTAAGAAGTGACCATTGTGTAATACACTTTGAAATATGCACAAGCTAATGGGATAAGATACAAAAATTATTATGCTGACAGTAAATCATATTACATTCCTAATAAGCATTAACTAGATAACTAGGTCAAAGCAGTATTATCTTAATTGATTTTTCAAAAGAAACCTGACAGAAAAATGTCAATGCTCGAATATTTCTTCATGCATCATTAAAACAAGATTGGCTTTTAACAAAAGAAGAGCCCTTCACAGAATTGATTCTTGCTTCGGGCTGCCTGCAAGTAAGTGTATTACATAAAAATCTATACAGGATATTAAAACAACACCGCTCTGCAAGACAGTTACAATTAAAAGCTGACACCCCCCAATGTATCGGCCAGCAAATGTGGAACAGTCTTTCCAGCCAGCAGTGCTGAGCACGGACTCATCTGCTGTTGGAGGCAGAGGCTCTGATCACGGGAGTTTATAATTCAATCCGAACGCCCGTCACTCGTCTCCTTCCAAACTGCAGAGTTTATCAAACAGCCTCACAGGATGGTTCAGGAAACCCCGTCAACATTACCAGTTGTCTGCAACCGGCGTCTCTGGCCTTCAGATTCCAAGGGAGGCTGTGGACCGGGGCACGTCCAACAGTCTCCTGCAGCCAGGCTACAGAGGACAGCAGGAAGGTCCTGGTCCCCCTAGCTGGCGGGAGACAGACGTTGGGTGTCAGTGTGTGTCGGGATGGTCCCCTGAGGGAGAGCTGTGTTTGCAAGGGCCCGGTTTGGTTCGACTCTTGGGTGCTTCTTGCTTTGTGAAAGTTCCCATTGCTGGCTAGGACGCTAAATTGTCACTCTCCGGAAGGATGTCTGTCTCCAACTCAATCTCTGTGCCCTGCTTCCTCAAACTAGGCATCGGGATCGCCAGGCGCAGTTGTCCAAAGCAGGACAGAGACTGAGTCTGTCGTTAACTCCCAAAGAGGCTCAGCACACACAGCGACCCGGCCAGGGCTCCCTGGAGAGAAGAATCAGCCGGCAGCGCTTTCCCCGGGAAAGGGTTTCGTTGGCTACGTGGGAGCTTCACCACCAGGACACGCAGGCCTTGGCTACGAGGTTTGCTGTTAAACCGTGTGAAGTTTATACACTTCAAGGGGAAAACAAGGCAAAAACAGACACCGTCTTCGTTGCTTTTAACTGTAGACAGAAGACAGTTAAAAAATATCACAGATTTCCTTAAACTACCTCTTTCCTCCCGTGCAGGAAGCACCTCCTTCCTCCCTGCGTCCTTACACTCTTCACGTTCCAAGTCGCTTTTGTTTAGCTGATTTATCCTTTGGGCAGAATTATTCTCCCTTTCCCCCTCTCCCTCTCTGTCCCTCCCTCTCTCTCTCCCTCTCTGTGCACATATTTGTTTTCAAGTGAAAAACAAGTGGGTCTTTGTGGCCCGGAATGAAGACCGAAGACTCCCGCCGTAAAGCAAGCCCTCTGGAATGGAGAGTTCGAGGAACCACGGTCTCCAGACAACTGGCAAAGTGACGACCAGTTGGAGAGACCTACTGGTGACTCTGTATGAAGAAGGAATGTGTGTGAATCAGATAAAACTCGGCTGTGTGTTCGGGACAGTTTGGGATAACCCAGGACTTTAGTGAGCAGACGTTCTAATCTCCCGACGCTGTTTATTAACATTTCTGAGCTCTGTGCGTCTCATTCCTCCAGTAAAGCAGTGTGGGAGTCTTCACCCACAGAGACGCTCCTACCCACATCCTGCCCGCATGACCTGCAGTTCAGCTCCCCTGCATCTGCGGGGTGTCCCTGCAAATGGCCGTGTGACGTCACAGAGGTCTGGGAGAAACAACGGGGTGTTAAACGTTGTCTGCCTCTGCTTTACCCAGGAGTAGCGGGGGAGCCAGGGTTCTGCCACAAATAATTTTACAGACGTCTGAAACTGAACCCTTTAAATAGCAACTTGGAGATGCTTTAAGTAATTTTCCTCTCACGTGTCCTGCGTGATTCACTGCCATTACTACAAAATGCAAGAGGTGTAAATTGATCTTGTGCATTTGGGGTTCTGTGTGGCCCCAATACCATGTTTATGAAGTGGCTACTGGTGCCAAGCCCTGAGGACCGGAGGGTGGGTATGGCCCCAGAAGAGGAAGTGCAGAGGCAGCCATGACTTGTGCCTACCTCGTCCTGAGGATCGAGTAGGACATCCTGGAAGTTGAGTGGGGCACCCAGGCAGCTCCCTCTCCAGGAACAAATGAGGCAGGAATTAACTTTGTTTCCCGTCTGACAGGCACAGCCCACTGTGGCTGCTTCACCGCGTTGTTGGCTATAATCTCATGTGCAAAGCTCCAGCGAACTGCCGTGATGCCCTGTGACAGATGAGGAAACTGAGGCACACATGTCATGGAGCACGTGTTCATGCCACAGTTTGCACTTGGGCTTGGTGGTTCTAAGCCACTCACCCACCGGGGCATGGTTCTGGGAGGTGACAGCTCTGTCCCATCTCCCTGGACTTTACAGGGCGGGACTATGGGGCCCTAGATCCCACTTTGTCACTCATCCCTCCACTCTCAAATCCTACCTGCCCACGTTCCCAGCCCATCCTGTCTCAGGACCCCCCTGCATAGAAACCAACAGGACCAAATAGCGCCCAGTCTCTGGGGGAGGGGCATGGTATGGTGAAAAGCACCCAGGATTCAGAGCCGGACAGATCTGAGGCGTGAGCTTGCCTGGAGGAAGCTGCCTGGCCTCACCTGCTCATCTTTAAGATAAAGCAAGTGAGACTTAATTGTCAGGATTTCTGGGTGAACCCGGCATTGTGTAGTGAGAGTAGGTAACAAATGGCAGGCACTCAGGTGAGATCCCTCGCGCCCCCTCTCAGCACGGCATGCTGACTCCTCCAGAGGAGCCCGGGTTGCACCCCATGGCTCAGCTTCCACCTCAGTGACGGTCCCCAGCCCACCCTTCACTGCCTCCCAGCCTTTGCAGGGGCAGCAATATGGACGCTCTGGAGCTCCTGCTTGAATAGATGCCTGGTGTCCTCAGTGAGCTGTCCAACAGGTAAGCAGTTTCACACACAGGTAGATTTTGAGTTTCATTTCTTAAGAATTTCTAGCTTTCATAAGTGAAACTATATTCTAAAAACAGATTCTTAAAAAAATCTCTACCAATTTTAAATTTAGAAAATGTGCTTCCAACAAAATGAAGCAAAGAAATTAATTCTGTTCATACTGCAGCTTATATTGAATTTATTTTGAAGTGGATACAAAGAACATTGCAGGTTATTTATCTTTCCATCAAAACTTATTTCCTAAATAGGGCACACATGACTTTAACGGTCCCTCATAAAAACTTCTGGTTTTATTCAATCACGTCTTAGAGAGAGATTTGGAGAAATTTTTAAAGTTCTCCGGACAGGCCACTGAGTGGGAAAGGCCAGTCAAAGAGCAGCCTGTGGTCTGACTCCCGTATTTGACATTTGTATATGTTTTAATCCATGTATGACACACATTCATTTATTATTTTAACAGAAGGTATATCTGTGGTGTTTGGGGATCCATTGTCTTTTAAATGTCAGTTTTCAACAGCAAACATATGGCTAGCTTGATTTTGATTTATTGGAATCCTTTCCACATTTGAGACCTGGGAAGTGTGAGGAGGTCATGTGTCATGAAAGGGGGTGTGAATCACCATGCTCTCACACGTGACTCATGAAATACGGTCATGTAAAAAGGGCTTTGTCCACTTAAAAGTTGGTAGTGATATTACGTATCTAGTAAAAAATGGATATATTATTTTAACTTAATATTAATCAGGCATCATTAAAATAATAGATTATACTTGGATTCACACTTCCATTCTTAAAGAAGAATCTTTTAATTTTTTTTTCCATTTTAATGGGTGGTTACTATTTTCACGGAGGGAATTTAACACATCAAAATTGGTTGAATAGCCCTACAAAGTAATAATTTGCACCCAAGGCTAACTGTTACTTTGTTTTAATGCACTTGTATAGTCTAAGGGTTTTAGCATAAATTAGACTAAATAATTACATGATAATTGGTGGGTATTGTCACTCGCTCCTTTTGAAGAATGGCTTGAAACCAGTGTCACCAACTGTGAGAATTAGTGTTGATTTCACTGTAGTAGGATGATAAATAAGCACAGACAGCGAGGTCATGAAGTAGAGGATCACCTGGTGCTTCCCACACACCTGCAGTTTCTCGTGCACTGTTACCTGCTCTGCTGTTGTGTTAGCCATTTCCATATCTGGGGGAAGGAATGCCACAGCAGACGCAGAGAATAAACAGGACATTGCCCTTCTTTCAGATTTCGAGTCTTTTGTATCACATTTCAGAAATGTCCTGAAAGTTTTTTTCAGCATTTTTAGGAGCCTGGATTTTGAGAATTTAAGATTAAACCACAAGAAACTAAGGCACAAGCAGTAGGCTGGGCACTTCTGGCACTAGAGCAGTCCAAACTAAAGTTGACTTCTGTCACTGCAAACATGACACATGAACAAAATACAACTAGATAGACAGGTGGTAGACAGGATGTAGATATTATACTAGAGGACTTCAAAGAGTTCATGGGAAATGGAATTAAAAGGTAAAAAATTTAAAAAATATATAAACTTTACTTCTCAACATAAGCTCCATCAAGGTCAAGACACTTTGGTAAGTGACGATACCAGCCATTCAGTCCATCCCTAAAGAGCCAGGGGTCCCAGGAACTTAACCATGCCAATGCAATCTTTTTTTCATTATTAACCAAAGAAAAATCGGTGCCCTTTAATGATTTTTTAAGGTTAGGAAATGAAAAACAAATTAGAAGGAGCCAAGTCAGGACTGTAAGGTGGATGTCTAATGATTTTCCATGGAAACTCCTGAAAAATTCCCCTTGTTTGAGCAGAGGAAGAAGCAGAAGCATTGTCCTGGTGGAGAAAGTCTCTCTGGTGGATCTTCCCTGGGCATTTTGTGCTAAAACACTCTCATAATAACCAGATGTTATTGTTCTTTGACCTTTCAGAAGGTCAACAAGCAAAATTCCTTGAGCATCCCAAAAAAACTGTTTCCATGACCATTGCTCTTGACTGGTCCACTTTTGCTTTGACTGTACACATTCACCTCTTGGTAGCCATGGCTTTGGTTGTGCTTTGTCTTCAGGATGGTACTGGAAAAGCCACGTTCCATCTCCTGTTACAATTCTTTGAACAAATGCTTTAGGAACTTGATTTCATTTGTTTAAAATTTCCATTTAAACCCGTCTCTCTTTTTTGCAACTGATCTAGGAGCAACAGTTTTGATACCCATTGAGTGGAAAGTTGGCTCAACTTTAATCTCTCAGTGAATTGTGTAAGCTGAACCAATTGAGATATCTATGGTGCTGGCCATTATCTCTGATGTTAATTGTTGATCCTCTTCAATTAGGGCACCAACAAGATTAATTTGTTACTCACATATTGCTGTGGATGCTCTGCTCCTGCAGTCTTCATCTTCAACATTTTCTTGTCCCTTCTTAAAATGAATTGTCCATTTATAAACTGCTGATTTCTTTATGGCATTGTCCCCATGAACTTTTCATAGAGCATCGATGATTTCACCATTCTTCCACCCAAATGATACCCAAGCACAAATGCAATGCCTGTTCTCGCTTCAATTGTAGCAGAATTCATGTTGTGATGATAGGGCTTTTTTCCAAACCAATGTCTCATTCTTCTTAATGTTTCATGCCAGATCCTGTTCAGACGTACTATATTGAGTTAGTATAAGCTTATTTTGGTGCAAAAAATATGAAATGCATGCATACTTTTTACACAATATATATTTTTCATGAACTTTTGGATGTCCCCTCATACATGGTAGACCTCAAAAGAGAAAGTAAAATCTCCAGCATTATAAAATAAAATGTAAATCCAGGACAATAAGAGTGGAGGCATTTGTGGAGCCTGCCCAGGAAGGTATTGGGCAGATATCATTCCATCCTAGATCCCAGGAGCTTGGATTTGGCATGCCATCAGCATGGGAAGGAAGCCATGTAAGGCAGAAAGTGTAATAAAATATCTACCATAAAACTAGGACCCCCAAAAGGCTATTTTTTTACATTACTTGGGGGAGGAAAGGAGTCACCAAAACCTCTAATTCTCAGGAAACAAGCAAGAAAGTTCATCACCTGCCTGTGACATTATTTAAAACCACCTCCCTCCCAAGAGAAGAAATTACAAGTTGTCACCATAAGTGAGTGGATATACAGCTGGAATTTAAACTACTCTTGTGCAAGATTCCCAAACTGATAAATTAAAGT
Source organism: Lepilemur septentrionalis (assembly GCA_963573855.1). NCBI lineage: Eukaryota > Metazoa > Chordata > Mammalia > Primates > Lepilemuridae > Lepilemur > Lepilemur septentrionalis. The sequence goes on along the minus strand of CAUYMX010028480.1, from coordinate 24,475 downwards.
AAAAACATATTTGTAAAGATATACTTCTATAAACATATTTCTAAGTATATGCTTCTTAAACTCTTGGAACCCTATGTAAATACACCAATCCCCATAAAGATATTTCTACAGTCCAAGATATCAGTAATCAACACAGAGGAAAAAGCTGTCACTGATGATGAATATGACAATAAATTCACAATAAAAATTACAAAACACACACACAAAAAATAATGGCTGGGCCTTCTCACACCTGTAATCCTAGCACTTTGGGAGGCCTAGGCAGGAAGATTTCTTGAGGCTAGGAGTCCAAGACCAGCCTGAGCAAGAGTGAGACCCTGACTCTACAAAAAATAGGAAAATTAGCCCGGCATGTTGGTACCCACCTGTAGTCCCAGCTACTTGGGAGGCTGAGGCAGGAGGATCACTTGTACCCAGGAGTTTGACATTGCAGTGAGCTATCATGATGTCACTGCACTCTAACCCAGGCAACAGAACAGGACTCTGTCAAAAAAAATTAAAAATCTGAAAATCAGAAGATACAGCCATAAAGTAATTAAAAGTGACAATAAATAATTTTTTTTTATTTCTGAAAGGAAAATATAAGCCTAAAATAAGGATATTAAATTATTATAGATATAAGAAGGAATAAAATAATATTGAAAAAAGACACCATGAAGAAATTAATGGTTTGAAAAGTAAACAAATAGACTTCTAGAAATAAAAAAACATATAATAATTGATAATAAAAACGTAATTAACAGCAACCCACATTTAAATTAAGGTAGTCCCTGAATGAATAAAGATTTTCAGTTCCCAGCCACTATGTCTACTAAAGGAAACAGTAAACATTCTCTTGGGAAAAAAATATCATTCAGAACCCCTAAAATGTTTTTTTTAAAAATGTCTGATACTGACTCAAAAATTACTAAGCTTTCAAGAAACAGAAAGTTATAAAAAAAAGATCAAGAGGAAAAGATTACAATGGATTCACAAGTGATTGAAAGCTTGAAGTTTTGAAACAAATATTATAATATAACTATGAGTAATACATTCAAGAAAAAATTACAAAGATAAGATATAAGATCATAAATGGGAAATTTTACTAGAAGACAGAAATCTAAGACAAAAAGATAAAAAATAAGTGGAAATTCTATAGCTAAAAATAAAATATCAGAAAGTAAGAACTCAATTGATAGATTTAACCACAGATTAAATGGGGGATGGAAGAGAGAGCTGAAGAACTGAAGATGGGCCAGTGGAAATATTTGCACTAAGAGAGAGACGGATAAAAACAGAGACAAGTGCAGTGGGGTAAAGCAAAAGTGCAGATGAGATGCAGTGAAAAGAACTAATATACTTGTAACTGGAGACCCAGAAAGTGAGTAGAGAAATAACAGGGATGGAGAAATATTTGCAAAGACAAAAACCAAGAATTTCTTTCAAATGTATGAAAAACCTGAACCTACATGTTCAACTTTCTAAGGAGCACAAGCAGGATCAATAAGAGGGAAACCACACCTAGGAAGAGCTTAGGAACATGGCTAAAAACTGAAATTAAAGGGAGCGATCTTGATATGGGAGCCACAACTGACAGCGGCTGTCAGCAGAAATGAGGGAAGACAAAGATTATGAAATCATACATTTAGATGTGTTAAAAGAAAATAACTGCAATGTCAAAACTCTACGTAAAACCAGAATGACCTTCACAAAATCAAATTAAAATAAATAGATTTACAGATAATTTAACACCATTAGACCCACAGCATGATCTAAGCTGGAGAATGGAAACACAGCACCAGAGAAGACACCTGTGCAGCTAGACGTAGATAGATATTACATACAGAGCACAGATAATGATGATTATAACATATTATGGGTATTGTAATAAATGTAGAATGTTAATATGTTATCAAAGGATTAAATAGGCAGTCAGATATAGATAAATGAGGGTGGCTCACGCCTGTAATCCTAACACTCTGGGAGGGAGAGGCAGGGCTGATCCTTTGAGCTCAGGAGTTCGAGACCAGCCTGAGCAAGAGCAAGACCCTGTCTCTACCAAAAATAGAAAGAAATTATCTGGACAACTAAAAATATATAGAAAAAATGAGCCAGGCATGGTGGCACATGCCTGTAGTCCCAGCTTCTCAGGAGGCTCGCTTGAGCCCAGGAGTTTGAGGTTGCTGTGATCAAGGCTGACGCCACGGCACTCTAGCCCGGGCAACAGAGTGAGACTCTGTCTCAGAAAAAAGAAAAAAAAAAGGTATAGATAAATGAGAATTGCTAAACTGGAAGAAAGAAGAAAATTACTCAGAAGGTAGCCCAGAAAAATAAATAGATAAAGTGTATGAAATAAAGATTTAGGGATTGAAGGATGTAATCATAATAATAATAAACTAAAAACCGAGTAGTGAACATTTGAAGATTTTTTGAAGAGAGCTTGCATACCCACATGCTGGTTAAAGGGACACACCCACACCAACTTGAGAAGCACATAACACTTAGGCCACACTGGACAAGTGAGTGACGCCCCAAAACAGATGAGACCAAGGGAAAAACTTAAGCACAAATAAAAGACACAAAACCTTCAAAATGACAAAAATTGACTTTTCAGTAACTATGGAGTATGGAAAGCATTTTATAGTAGGAAATATACTGTGGGAATAATTGTAAACATAAAATGTTTGCCGAGCTAAAGTGTTATTCAAAATTCCTCGTTAAAGTTTTAGCAAATCTTGTCAGCAAACATTTCTAGGCCTGGTGTTTTTGTGAATATGTTTCTGTTTTTAAAATGATTTCATTTCCACATCTAGGTCTATTAAGATCTCTTTCTTAAGGCAGTTTCTGTTCATTTTAGTTTATAGAAAATTGCTTTTTTTTTTACCTTTTCTTTTACTTGGCATGAACTGTCACACAAAAATAAAACATGCAAAGAGGTTTTCAGAACAATCAGGACTGAGTGTGTTTACGTTTTTTCACCATGGCTAGGAGAATAACCAAGGTCATGTTTCGGTTTTTAAAACTTGCACACAGAAACAAGGATATGATAGAAAAAATGTTAAGCAAAACTATTGGTAAACAAGCATAAATATTTAAAACTATTAATATATACTATAAAATAAGTCGCTTGTTATTTGAAAAATATGGAAATAACATACTGAACAAAATACCAATGAACGTGAGCAAGTGGTCAGAGATAAACAGTAGAATTGTGTTGGCAAAGAAAATCAGGTTACTAAGAAATTTCAGATAAAGCTACTGACTGGTTTTAGGCCGTAAGTAAACATTTTGATTTTTTACGTTAATATGACATAAAACTTCCAAAATTACAACAAAGAGAAAATTAGTAAATAAACTTCATTTAATGCAAAGGAAAAAAAAGTAGAACAGAAAAGAGTTATTCAAAAAGCAGACCGAAAAAAGAAAAGCCATACTCAAAAAGTTAGAAAAATAGCTTAAAAAATAAAGTTCAAAAATGAGATCTTGAAAGATAAAGTAAGTGTATTACGTAAAGAAAAAAAGAGCATGAATAAAACCAGACTTTTCATTAAACGATTAATGAAAATATCAACCATTTAAACGGCTGATGAAGAAAAAAAATTTGTTCAAATAATTTTGATTATAAAAAGGATTATAACTACAGAGACTTTAAAAATAACACAAAATGAATTTCATGCCATTTTGTAATAGTAGCACAACCTTGATACCAAAGCCATAAAACAAATGGTATAAAACATATAATAATAATACTTATCTTTTGTTAAGCATTTTAATATATCAGGCATTGTTCTAAGCACTTTACTTTTATAAACTTATTTAATCCTGACAATACTATAAGGGGGTAAATAATTTAATCATCATTTTACATATGAGATCACTGAAATACACAGGGTTTGAATAATTTGTCAATTTTTCGGTTGTTTAAATTCAATGGTCAATTATTCAATTATTTGACTACTTTGTCAATATTTACATATGTATAATATACATAAGTGTCAATTGCATGTTATATGTAAAAATATACATACGAAATATATACTTACATATAAATATATATGTGTATATTTTTGTATATATATACACACATATATGCAATCCAAATAAAATTCATGCAAACAAAACCTAGGAAGATACATTGTAACCTTGGGATAGAGAAAAATATATTAAATAAGACAAATATAAATATATATATCATAAAGAAAATCTTTGATAAATATGTCTTAATTATCATTTATAACTTTTGCATGACCAAAGATAGCATAATCAAAATTGAAATACAAGCCATATACCAAGAGAATATTTTTTTACTTAAAAAGAGAATTGTATCTAAACAATATTAAAAACCTTACAAATTTATAACAAATATAAGCAATGTACAGATGAGGAAATCTTATGATTACAAACATAAGCAGATGCTCAATCTCACCAGCCATAGCAATGTAATGCAATGTGTAGTAATATAAAATAAAATGATGAATAATATTTTAGTCACAAATTTGCTAGAAAACTAAGCTTAAATTCATGCTGGTGGGAGCATGTATAAGTACAGCCCTTTGGAGAACAACTGGACAAAATATAGTAAAATAAAAAATAACCATACTCTATGACCCAGCAATTTTATTTCTGGGAATATTTGTTGTTGCTTTGTACTTATTAAAAGAATTGTAAAACCGTATTACAGGTTTATAATTTGTATATGTTTAATGAAATAAAAATACCATATAATTCCCACTATCATCAGTGATAAAATACGTAAACAAGCTCTCTGAATCTTGGAAATGTTATATTGTTTCTCTTAATTCTTGAATTTATATTTCTATTTCACTTCTCCTAAAGAAATTTAGACTAATTATTTATTATGTGGAAATAGATAGCCCTATCATATAGTCCTGCAAAATACATAAACAAATTACAAATTTTAAATATTTTGTGCTGGTAGGAGTGCAGGTGATAAATTTATAGTATCCAGTAATCTTTTGTAGAATAAAAGAGCATGTTAAAAAAATTTAAAATGCTATCTCATCACCAATATATGATTCTGCCATTGAACCGTTAAAAAGAGAATAGGGAAACTGTTATTTCCTCTTCCTCAATGTCATCCAGAATGTGCAGCCGAGACACACATCCAGATGAGAGCACTCGCTACTTGACGCCCATGGCCAAGAGTGGAGAACATGAAGAGAGACGGTTCACGGAGAAATTGGTTTTTCAGAGCATGCATTTTACAAACTGTAAAATAGGGTAAAAATGGGTATACATAGATGATAGATCAATAGATAGATAGATAGATTGATAGATAGATAGACAGACAGACAGATAGATAGACAGACAGACAGATAGATAGATAGACAGATAGATCGATAGATAGATAGGTAGACAGATCGATAGATCGATAGATAGATAGACAGACAGACAGATAGATAGATAGATCGATAGATAGATAGATCGATAGATAGACAGATAGATCGATAGATAGATCGATAGATAGATAGATAGACAGATAGATAGATAGATAGACAGACAGATAGATAGATAGACAGACAGATCGATAGATAGATAGATCGATAGATAGATAGATGGATAGATAGATAGATAGAAATAAACAACAGACAGACACGTAGATAGGGGTCAAAGCCTTGTCATGCATTTCTTGCTGTCACGAATTAGGTTTCAGGACCTTTAATAGCTTTTATTGACAATATCGGCTACATTTTCATGAGAAAGGCCTGTTTTGGTCAGTTCAGGTTGCTATAATAAAACACCATAGACTGAGTGGCTCAAACAACAAACATTCATTTATCACAGCTCTGGGGCTGAGAAATTCAAGGTCAAGATGCTGGCAGATTCAGTGTCTGCTGAGGGTCACTTTCTGGCTTGTAAGTTGCCACCTTCTTGCTGTGTCCTCATGTAATGGAGAGGCTCTGGTCTCTTCCTCTTCTTACGAGGGCATTAATTCTGTCATGGAAGCTCCACCCTCAGGACCTCATCTAAGCCTAATCACCTCTCAACTCCTTACCTACAAATGGTCACATTGGGGATTAAGGCTTCAACATAAAAAATATAGAGGAAACATTCAGCCCAAAGCAAGGCCAGGAGCACTGTGTTCTTCACCATAGCATGGACGTAGAAAAAGCAAGAGTGTTAATACATCGACTGCCACACTAGCCACACTAGGAAAAAAATTTCCCTGCGGCCACAGTGTTTTACTAAAACAAAATGATCCTTTCTGATTTGCTATTTTTTATTGTCTTCTGTGCATGAGTTATATGCAATGCAATCCATGTTTTTAGAATTAAATTGTCAATTTTAATTGTAACAATAAGAATATCAACAAATATGATTTTCACAAATCAACTGCAGGCTTTTGCTTCCTGAGACCCTGGGGTTAAAACTAGCCTGAGTTAAAAACAACGCACATGGCAGTCAGTGTGCTAAGTAACGGTCATCATGCCTGTTGCTTCTGTCTACTTTAGGAAAACCCAACACATGCTATCATACCCCCTTTCTAATTTTACCTTTGGCATAAGACAGTGAAAGACACTAATATTTAAAGCGCCCCATTGTTTTTTTCCCTAGAGAACTTTGAACTGCAGAAAAATTCATCATAGTGAAATTAAGAATGGGAAACAATTAAACCCTTATTTATAAAGTGAGAAATAGGGAGTTACAGAAGAGAACTAAGAAAACAGAAAAAAAAAATGTAAAACAGTGACAGTGAATAGAGAGAATAAATAGAAAATAAACAGCAAGATGGTTGATACAAATGTAGCCATATAGAACACTATACTAAATATAAATGGCCTAAATCCCTAATTAAATGACAGGAATTATAAGATGGCATAAAAAAGCAATACTCAAATACATGTTGCCTATAAGAAATCCATTTTAAATATGACACACATGATTTAAAAGTAAAAGGATAGAAAAAATATATCATGTTAACACTGATCATAAGGTTATAGTGGCTATATAAATAGCAAATAAAATAGATTCAGGAAACCAAATATGAACAGGATGAAAAGAGACATTTCACAATGACAAAGAAGACAAATCACCAAAAAGACAAAACAATCATAAAGATACATATAACAAACAACACATTTAAAATACGTGAAGCCCTGAGGGACAGAAGGGGGAATAAATAAATCTGTAAGTTTGTCGATTTCAATAGTCATCTTTAAATAACTAATAGAACAAAGAGACAGAAAAGTCAGCAAAACCACTGTCACCCACCTTGACACATTGTTACTTACAGGGCGTTTCCTTCAACAACAGCTGGACACTTATTCTTTACAAGCAGCTGCAGAATATTCACCAAGGCAGATAATATGCTGGGGCACCACAATACGCTTTAGTAAATTGAAAGGCATTAAAAGCAGATAGACTATGTTCTCTGATCCCAATAAAATTAATTTTAAAGTAGGTGTCAGAAAGATACAGCCTCGCTCTCCTCTGCTCTTCCTGCCCCTCTCCGCTCCGACCACACCAGCCTTCTTGCTCTGTGACAGGAAGGGCGTGCTCATGTGCTGAGTCTCTGCCTAGAACCTTCTACCTCATGACCAGCACCCTCAGTGCCACCTCCCCCTCTCTCTCTGCTCCACTGTCACCTCTTTATGGGTTTTTTTCTAGCACCTTCTTCACAATTGCAACCTGCCCTCCTCTGACCCTGCCTATGCCCCTTTCTGCTGTGTTTCCTACAGTCTCACACCCTCTGGCATACTGCGTGGGTAGCCTAGGCGGCTGTTCACAGCCTGTCTCCATAGTAACATAGAAAAAATAATGTGCACCAAGGATGCGAGCACACCTGTCTGCCAGGGTCCTGGGCCCGGAGCGGTTTCTGGTACATAGCAGGTGCTCGCTGAGTATTTGTGACTCAGTGGAGGTCAGAGCTCTGTCTTCTAAGGCTTTCTAATGCCATACCCATGGTTGATCAGGGTGGGGATGGGCTGGGGGAAGACCCCTTTCCAGACTCCGTGGAGTGGTGCAGTGTGATGGAATGTCTACATCTTGGTTCATCTGTGCTGCTACAAGAGACTGGGCAATTTATAAACATTAGAAATTTATTTTTTCCAGGTCTAGAGGCTGGGTAGTCCAAGATCAAGGCACCAGCAGGGTCAGTGTCCGGCAAAGGCCCCTTCCCCAAATGTGGTGCTGTCTCGGTGTCCTCACGTGGCAGAGAGTGGAAGAGCGGAAAGGGCCTGAGCTGGTCCCCTGCTACAAGGCTGTCATCCACGCATCTGGACACAGCCTTCAGGACTAGCCACGTCCCCAAAAGCCCCACCCTTAAATACCACCATCATGGCCATTGAGATTCAACATGAATTTTGGGGAGACACATTTAAACCACAGCAGTCCATAACGCTGAAAAAGTCACAAACAGCCACCTGAACCTTTCTGAACCCATCGCTCCGACCCAGTTTAAGCGAATCATTGTCACAAGTGTGAGGACGTTGGCAAAGGCAGTTTCTCCCGCAGCCCTCAGATGCCAGATGGGATGCACAGCCCTCGGCGGTGACTCTGAAGCCACCGGGGAGTCTTCTCAGTGTGCCCTCCGTGGAGACGGACCCTGCGGTCACACACCTGTGGTCACAAGGTCCGAGCTCCTGAGTCAGCGCCGTGAGGCCGGGCGCGGTCTGAGGAGGACGTCCTGCAAAGGTGTCAGAACTTACCTGGTAAGACGCTGGACCGTGCGACAGTTTGTATCCTGAGACAGAAACTGTGCACCTTCTCCTGAATTATTTCCGTCAATTTTGTCACAGAGGAAAAGCTCTTTCCAATCAACTTTCAGCATGTAAATATGTGTGCGTAGGGCTTTAGTTGTTCTAATCATATAACGAGCTAGAGGTTTTAAATTGTTTTCCTTTTAACCTGTAGCATCTCCTTTCTCTGCCTCCTAGTCTGTTAACGTAACCACAGTTTATACTCAACCTGTCGGTGCATAATCTTTCGAGAACTGGCGAGACGCTGGCGTTGATACCGTGAACAGTCCTGGTCAGGCCCCTGTGACTCACTGTTCGTTCTTTGCCATCAGCATTGTTATGATTGTCACTAACGCTGTCTTGTTCTTAAGTTCAAACTTCGACATTTCACGGTCAGCAGCAGTGCGCTCGCGGAGATATTTTCCCTCTAATAATTACATAGAATTTCCTAAGTCTGTAAATACTCACAATAATTTGTTACTTCTTTATCTGAACAACTCTGGCGGGTACAGAATTGGTGGGAAATGGCCCTTCTTACGTGGCTGTGCTGGGTTTCAGACTGTTTCCACCCTCCTTCCCAGGCGCTTCATTCACGACACCCCTGTCTGCCCGATGTTATCTTGGGAGAGATTTGAGAATAGCCTGAGTTGGGTTTTATTTTTTATTTTCTCTTGATGTTCACAGGATTTTTTTCTTTAAACTTGAAAAATAACGAACAGAATACCATCAGACCTAAACATATTGCTTTTTCTTTTCACGCGAGTATTTCAAAGATACGCAGAGGTCTTTCTTCAGTCGGGGAAAGTTTTCTTACTGATTTATTGACTCTTGACGTTGATACTGATGCATTGATGATTTGCTCTGACTCATTAGCTGTGATTTCTAGCAGTCACTGTCACCCACGTGGTAGAGCTGCTTTCTCTGTCCTTGGCACCTCACCTGTTGTTTTTCAAATCTTTGGCTTCTTTCCCTGGACATCCTGAAAGACTCTTAAACTTACCCTTCGCATTACTGAGGCAGTGTTCTGTGATACGAGGTCTTCTACTTCTCACTTTGAATAGGAATTTAAATGCATTAGCAAGTGGGTTTTCTTCCCCTCTTTTCCCCCTTAACACAGACTCTTGTGCGTACTCGTGTTTGTCTTGGCTGTCCCCTCCTGTGACATCCTGTCCCCTCCTCCGTAGCCATCGTAACTTTTCACCCACTCCCAAGGGAAATGGAAAAATCAGAAAAAAGGACCCTTTCTGAAATGTCCCGCTGCTGCCTGGAAGGAATTACCTTGTTTCTCATATTATTCCAAACCGTAGCAAAACACTTTTGGAGGAAACCACATTTTGTTTAACTAGCCCAACCTATCATTTTCCAGGTTGCTGCTTTATTTCTTACCGAAGAAAACAACCAACAAAGAGGTAAAATTATTTCTAACACGAAAATGCATTTTTCTAACCAAGGGTCTTGCGACTTTTGAGAATCGTATTTTGCGGTTACAGCCCAGGGGAGCGGAACCACTGTCTTCCCTCCCTTCTCCGTCCTCCGCGCCCTGCTGACCGGGCCCACTCTCCTGGCCAGGCAGCAGCCAAGGCCGCCACTAAGACCCTCGGTCTCCCCATCATGCAGATGACCAATGCTGTTCTTACAGAATTTTTGTCTTCTCTTAAGAGTATTCTGAGAGTCAGAAATATATTTGTGATACCAGATCTGACATACTGGGTTTTTGTCTTTTCTTTTCTTTCCTTTTTTTTTTTGTTAGAGAGAGAGAGAGTTTACGTATTGCGTCTAAGTATGGAAATGTTTTGGATTTCTGACAATTTGGGGCTCTACGTTGATACAAATGAGAACATCCTCTCACTCGAAGCCCACAGCTCAGCCGCAGAGGCCTGCCAAGAATCCAGTACCTCAACGACAAGGCAAAGTGTGTGCTGAGAGACCATTACCATAGCAGAAGCTTCTGGAAATTGTAGTTTTCCCTTATAAAATGCTGAACCATTATTTCATTTCCTTTCTTAACATTTCCTTGGAGACCCAGAGCTCATCCTATGTTAAAGTGCAGCCTCGTAGAATACTCAATTGTAGAATGTTTGGCTATCAGCCCTGGGAGCAAGATGAGCTCTGTATTCTACCATAAAAAATTAAAAATATATGTATTAGCGATGAACAAGATTTTCACAGAAATTGCTTAAACTAGCTTAGTTTTTATACCGATGTGCCTAACCCATAGTTCTCTCTCTATATGTATATATACTAAAAAGGATATTATTTAATACCTTCTTGTCAATTAATTACTCATTTTGTAAACCCATATGGATTTTTTTGTAAATTTGGTTCTCAATATAGGTACATATAGTAAAATGCATTCTAGGAAAATCAACAAGTGAAAATTTACACAATTTTTAGTCATGTTACCTGTGGGTTTTTTTTACTGTGGGGTTATAGCTGTCCCTGATATATGCAGGGCATTAGCTTCTGTCAGATTGACAATTTGCAAATATTGGCTCCCATTCCACAGGCTGCCGTTTCATTCTGCCCACTGTGTCCTTTGCCGTGCAGAGGTTTTTAGTTTGATGCCGTCCCACTTGCCTGCTTTGCTTTGGTGCCCTGTGTGTTGGGGTCATATCCAGGAAATCATTGCCAAGACCCATGTCTGGAAGATTTTCCCCGTATGTTTTCTCCTCTGAGTTTTACAGCGTCGTGGCTTATGTTTAATCCTTTAACCCATTCTGAGTTGACTTTTGCGTACGGTACAAGACGAGGGTCCAGTTGTGTTCCTCCGCATGTGGCTACACTTTCCCCAACACCGCCTGTCAGCATCCTCCCTGCTGCTCGGCCACGCCAGGCACAGAGGCCTGGGCTGAGCTGCCAGAGGGCGATGCACGCAGCAGGGGGTCACCCTGCGTCCCCACCCCCAGGCCTTTCTGGATCAGCCAGCTGGTGGGCAAGCCCGGCCCGAATCAGCAGAGCTGCCTGACCAGGTGCTGCGACCACAGACATGCGACGGAGCCGAGGTCACACTCAAACTTTGCCCAGACCCGCTCTCCCCGAGCGAGTCAGACTCAGGACTAAGTTGGCGTTTGCGTTGTCTGCTGCCGAGAACCTGGGGTTATGGCTGTGCGCGCCATTACGGCGTAGAGACCTGGCACACTCCTTTCCCCGGGATGCGGTGTCCTGGGGAGACCGTCAGCCATGAGCCCCGCCACTGGGGGTGGCAGAGGAACTGGGCGAGGTCACCAGGCATCTCCTCACAGGGACTTGGCCTCTTGGCTGTGTCTAACGGTCTGCGATCCCCCCAGGACCCTGTGATGCTGTCCAGACTCCTTGTTTCGAGCCCATCACTCTGCAGGAAGCACAAAATGTTGGGGGACGCTGCCAGCCAGCTCTCCCTGTCTCCTGCCTGCCCCTCCAACCCCCACTCCTGAGCAAACATCATGAAGAAAAGGGAGGTGACCCCGAACTCTGAACCTCAACACTCGTAAGCTCCTCCTCTCCTTCCTCTTACTGATATGTGAAATGTGCACCAATTAATCCACAGCTGTTTATCACGGGACAGTGCTGTTGGGCTCCTGGACAGAGCTTCCCTCTGACCTGCTGGAGACTGGGTGCATCAGACTCTGTATGGGGCCCCGAGTGGCTGGTGGGACTGCGGACTGCGGAACAGCCAGTCCAAGCTGGGGCTGCTGTTCCGACCAGCCCCAGGGGAAGCCAGTGCCACTGCTGGTGCGGCTCCTGGGTGGACCGAGAGGTGGCTAACAGGCTACAGTTCCCCGGGCAGTGGCTGTGCCCAGGACAGGTGCTTCTCTCCCAGGGTAACCTGTGTGTCTCCTCAGGCCAGGCCAGTCCTGTGAAGGTTTGAAGGTGGATCCCAAGGTGGCAGGTGAGGGAGGGAAGAGCCACCTGGCATGCGGCACCGACACTCCTGGGTACTCTTGTCATTTTGCCACACTGTTCACCATGAATAAGGGCTGGGGGTACCACCCTGCTCCTGTGGATGAGGGATGGGAGCACCACCCTGCCCACATGGATGAGGGATGGGAGCACCATCCTGCCCACGTGGATGAGGGATGGGAGGAAGCCAGGGCTCCTGTGCATGGGCCTAGGCAAGCTATGGCTGACCCATAGAGACAGACAAGGGCCTGTGTCCAGCATAGTGCCAGACAGGTGGGTCCCTTGGAGGCTTCTCGGTTGATAGCACACGGGCCAACCCTCTGGGTAGTGGGCAGAGGGCCGAGGCGGCCTGCAACTGGAGGCCAGCACATAAGTGAGTTCCATCTGTGTTATGTCTGCTCACCTGATCTTGCAAGAAAGTCCATTTCCTGCATCCATGGAGGGTATGGAGGAGCTGCTCAATACTTTGCATATAATACTTTGCATATAACTTTCAAAAGTTGTGAAGTTTTTAATGGTTGCGTTAAAGAACAGTTTTCAAAATTTTGTGCCTACTTGTCCAAATCGAGTTTCAACCTAATAACTGGCAATAATCTGAAAAAAATCACCACTAGCCCATGAAAATAAATTGTGCATAGCCATTTTAGAAACTTGACATATATAAACAAAAAATATATAACAAAATACGTAACAAAAAATTGTTATATGTTAGAAATATATAAACAAAAAAGTTTTATTACCAATAAAAGAAAATAATTTTATTTGAAGTTATACAAAAACCCAAAATATGATATACTACCTAATAAGTTTATTTTTTCTTTTGTGTAGTTTCTTCAAAATAATATATTTTTCACTAAACTCTACTTGCATCCCACCAAAGCCCTCCTAAGCTTACTCCATGTGTGTTTAGCATTTTCCGTCTGTGACGGGTCTTTTGCAAGTGTGGGAAGTGCCACTTGGTGCTGGCCAGCAGAGCGGAAGCACGGCTGCTTCACCCTGGACGTGCACAGCGTCCCTGCAGACCTCCCCGTGGGCAGCAGAGCAGGTGTGAGGGTCGCGGCGACAACCCCACTGGATGTTCTTGTACTGAGAGAAGAGTCAGTGCGAGGGAGGCAGAGGCTCCAGCTACGAGGACGTGTGAAGAGGACTGAGATAGATGCCACCCTCGAGAGAGAGCAGACACCCTTGGACCTGAGGTGTGATAAGGAAGGACGGGCCCGAGACACACAGACATTGGAAAATAAGAAGTGGGAAAACCTCTGGCGGTAGATTTGTGGTTACAAATTATGGAGAACACTGAGTCCTAAACCTGGACTGGCTCATGACTCAGGTGACGCCACGCATGCTTTCATGATGCAGGAGTAACATTGCAACACTTGCAGTAAGCGAGTTAATTTGCACAGAGAAGGCAAAGCCCAGCAGTCGTCCTGTAGAAATTGACGAGCTGACCCTACGATGTCCATGGAAACGCAATGGACCTAGAATAGGGGAAACAAAGCAGTGGACCTAGAAGGACAGGGTTGTGGGATTCACACGGTCCGATTTCAGCACTTACTCTGACTCTGGTGGCCAAAGCGGTCAGCGCGGGGCCGTGTGGCAGCTGGAGACGGCGGTGGAGCAGAAGTGTGTTGAAATAACTCACCTCTACGGTGAACACGGATTCCAGCCACGGCGCTGAGGGAAGTCAATGGATGAAGAAAAGTCTTTTCAACAAATGGCGTTAAAAGGACTGCCTAAGTATATGAAAAAACACACCCCTCGTCCCTTACCTCACTCCGCACTCAAAACTTAATTTGAGATGGATCACAGACCCCGAAATCACAGCTAAATCCATTAAGCCTTTAAAATAAGTTATAGGAAAAAAATTCTCACAAATGTGGAGCTAGAAAAAAATTTTAGATATAAACTATATTAACCGTGAAGTGGAAAAATGATGTTGGCCATTATTGAAATTAAGAACTGTGCTATTGAAAACACCACTAAGAGAATGAAAAGGCAAACCAGAGAGCAGAGGAAACGTGTCCATGTGGCAGTAAGTGGTGTCTACACAGACACTCCGGCACCTGCTCGTCCTAAACCCCGTGCTCACTCACACGTGGCGCCATCTGGTCCCCACGGTAAGTGATGTGATGAGGACGTCTTCAGTCCCTGTCATGCACCTGACTTGACCCAAGAATGAATAAGGCAAGAACAAAAAGACCTTCCGTCTTGCGGGAGCCCTGGTGGCTGTCACTGTGACCTCACCGCGGGTGCCTAGGCTGTCGCGTGAGGGGACCCCGCTTGCAGGGCTGACGTGACCTGCACAGCAGACACAGAGAGTCTCAGCAGGGCTCATGCAGCCACGTTACTATCGTGTTATTACCCAGCAAGCCAGGACTATGGCTCCTTCTGCCAACCTGGGGGGCAGAAGGAGATCTCCCCAACGTGGTGACATTTGGTTGTGAAGAGCCCAGATGCTCAGAAGAGGATGGGAAGGGAGGGGCTGAAGGGTGGCTGCGTCCACTCTGAGCTCCTCTGGCACCTGTGATCATCACCCCTGCCTGGCCCTGAGTGCTCAGTCGATATTACCTGGCTGCTGCGCCAGGTGCCTGGGATGGGTCCAAACCCCCATGGGAGGCGGCACCAGCGCCTGGCTGCCAGAGGCCCCGTCACCAGCTAGACCTCTCTCCCTGCTCGCTGCGGCTTTGCTGACGCTCCTGCAGCTGCTGGTCCTCACAGGATGACCTTGAGAGGGTCCCAGGGGTGGACAGAGCTGCCCTGAGCATCTCTCTTCACAGGACATTCCATGGAAGCATGTGGACTGAAATTCCCCCCACGGCACTGAGAGGGGCGATGGCAGGGGCCAGTGTGATTTGTGCACCAAATTACTTATTGCCTAAACGTGCTCACAAACAGAAAAGTGAAAGTGAGGACAAGTGACAGTGAAGACATATATTGTCGTTGAAAGAAGGCTGACACCCGCTGTGCTGTTTTAAATTACTTTAATACGTTTAAGCCAAACCATATATAGTCTTGCAGAACTGTGTCTGGTCTGTGGACGTGTAAGACGACTGTGCCCAGGAAAGGGTCCGGAAGCATTGGCCCTGGCGTCAGCAGCTTCCGATGGCCACGCAGTCGGGGCAGGGCCTTCCCGGGCTCTTGGATGGGGACCTCCCAGTGGAGTCTCCCTCCCGGCCCCTGGGGTCCAGAAGCGCCTCCCCTTTGTCCCCAGAACCTCAAATTCCTGGTTGGACGTTGGCACCGGGGATGCCCCGGCTGGCAGGGAGTGGCGTGAGGCTGGATCACAACGCAGAAGAGCGGCAGCAAGTATTCGTGCAGACCTCAGAGAAGAAAGTCTCCGCATTGATTTGCTCCAGTAAAAAGACGTAATTTGTCTTTCTAACAAAACCAAAGAGAGTTGCAGAGCATGTGATGAAATGCACTAAAAGGGAAAAAATGGAATTACTCTGAAATTTTACGTGATGAAAATAGATTCTTCAGACCGAGAGGGAGAAAGGGGAGGAGAGAGAGAGAGGGAGGAGAGCCCGAGCTGTTATCGCACCTATTAAATAAGTGAAGGAATACTGATGAATAAAGGAAAAGAACTTGTATATGAAAATGCATAAGAAACGAAAATAACTCACCGCAACAATACTGTTGACATTATTTAATAGGGCAAGAAACTATTTAATTTAAAAATTCATGCACCATGTAATCCCATACAATCAGACTAATTTGTTCCACCAGCAAGCTCGAGACCTGATCTATATTCAATTTTGGTCCAACTTGCTGTAGATGCTAAATTAAAGCTATGCCACATTGTCAAACTGCGCTAAGCTAAATACCACCAACAACAATTATATACGCTTTCTGAAGCTCAATTAAAAAAAAATTGGCTGGCTACTGTCTTCCATTTTGTGATGTAACCTCTGTTACGTAGAGAAATCAAGAGCAACGCTGATGCCTAAGAGTTAGGTTATTTCATTTTCAAAGAGATCAAAGTAATTTCTAAGCTAATGAGTGAAATATCTGGTGGTTACCAGGAGAATAATGCTGGATGCATGAGTGTGTGCAGATGTGCACACGTGTGCATGTGTGTGTACGCATGAGTCTGTGTGTGCAGGTGACCCTGCAGACCTTCCCCCACCTGGTACAACTAAGGTAGAGCCCTCTCCTTTTTTGACAAAATGGTATCAGAAAAAAACACCTAAAAGAAAGTTTAACTAAGATTCAGACTTTCATAACTTAATACTCCAATTGCTCAGGCTGTAATTAAATCTCATGTTCATACCAAAAATCGGAAAAACTCCAAACTGAAGGAGAATAGACAGTCAGTAGATTGCAACATTGAGATGGCAGGTGTGTCAGGATTATCTGACAAAGATTATAAAGCACCCATCATAAAATTGCTTCAATAAGCAATTATAGACACTTTTGAAACAAATGGAAAACATAGCAAGTCTCAGTAAAAACAAAGATATAGAAAAGAGCCATATGGAAATTTTTAAATGAAAAGATATAGTCAATGAAATAAAAAATACAATGGATATGCTAAACACCAGAACAGAGGGGGATGGGGAAAGGAATCCATGAACTGAAAGGTAGAAAAATAGAAATTAGCCAATCTGAATCACAGAGAGTAAAGAGACTAAAAAATCAAAATAAAAAGTTCTTCATTCATGAGGCTGTAACAAAATACCTAAATTTTGTGTCATTGGAGTCCAGAAAGAAGAGGAGAAAACAGAGGTGGAAAAGGACCTGAAGAAATTATGACTGAAAACTTCTCAAAGCTGGCAAAACTCATAAACCTACAACTTCAAGAGGCCATTTGACCCCCAAACAGAATAAATCCAAAGAAATACACACCAAGACACATTGCTCTGGACTGAATGTTCATGTCCTCCCAAAATGCATACATTGAAATCCTACTCATCAATATGATGATATTTGAAAGTAGTGTCTTTGGGCAATAATCAGGTTCAGATGAGGTCATGAGGGTGGAGCCCCATGATTGGATGACCGTCCTTATAGGAAGAGAAAGAGACACAGAATCTCTCTCTCTCTGCTTGCTCACATCAAGGAAAAGACAAACATGGACATAATCAGAAAGATGGCCATCACCAGGAACTGAATCAGTTGGCTCCTTGATCTTGGACTTCCTAGCCTCCAGAGCTGTTAGAAATCAATTTCCATTATTTAAGCCGCCCAGATAGGTTTTTATTGTTGTTGTTTACTGCCACCCGAACTGACTAAGACACACATCATAGTCAAACTTCTAAGAATTAAAGACAAGGAAAGATCTTTAAAGCAGTGACACTTTTACCTACAGAAAACAACCTTGAGTGACAGAGGATGTCTCATCAGAAACCATGGAGGTTTGAAAGAAGTGGCACATTTTTCAAGTGCTGAAAAGAAAAGAAATGTCATTTCCAGTAAAAATATCCTTTGAGAATAAAGGAGGAAAAATCAAAACTTTCTTAGTTGAAGGGAAATTTTAAAAGTTTGTTGCCGGAATAATTACCCTAAAAGAATGGCTAAAAATAGTTCTCTGAAAGAATATTCCCAAAAAGAATATGATAAAATTCAAAATCTTAGAGCCTCAATAAGGAATAAAGAACAATGAACAAAAGTAAATATATGATTAGTACTGTGCATCTTCCTTCTCCTCTTGAATTTCCTAAATTATGTTTGAGGATTCAAGCAAAATATTATAACAATAAACATAGTCTTAACAGTGTATAGCAGAGATTTAAAACAATTATGGTATAAATGGGGAAGATTAACAGAACATGTGGAAAGTAAAGGTTTTATACTGCATTTGAACTGGTAAAAGGGTAATATCATTAGACTGACAAATTATGTATATGTAATGTGATCTCTAGAGCAACCACTAAGCAAGCTATATAAAGACATATACTCAAAAAAACTATAGATGAATGAAAATGAAACTTTAAAAAGTATTCAAGTAATCACAGGAAAGCAAGGAAAAGAAAAGAGAGAAATTTAAAAAAAAGAAAACAAACAAATAAACAAAGAGTAAATTAGCTGACATAAGCCCTAGGATATTGATAATTGCATTAAAAGTAAATGTTCTGTACACACTCACTAAATGGCAGAGATTTCAGAGTGGATTAAAAAAAAAGAAACACACACGGCTGAATTATATTTTATATGATCTATAAGACACTCATTTTAATCCTAATAATATAGATAGTTTATAAAGAAAAGAATGGAAAAAGATATATCATGCAAACAGTAATAAAAGAAAATAGTTATGAGTGGCAATATTAATATCAGATAAAAGTAGACTTCAGAGCAAAAAAAATTAACAGAGCACAGAGTGGTAATTTATATAATGATAGAAGGGTAAATCCATCAAAAGGACGTAGTAGTCCTAAATGTGTATGCTCCAAACAACAGAGCTGAAAAATATGTAAACTAAAAACTGATAAAACTGAAAGTAGATGTAGACAAATTTATTATATTAATATAATTGGAGACTTCAACAACCCCTCCTAAGAAATTGATTTTAAAAAACTGGAAGAAAATTGCTACAGAAAATAAGCAAGGATATAGAATAACTTAACAATACAATCAACCAACAGGATCTAGTCAACATTTATTGAATACTACACCCAGAAACAATAGAATACCCATTCTTTTCAAGCACCATACACCGAGAACATACACCAATATGGACTATATCCTAGGCCATAAAACAAACCTCCACAAATTGAAAAGAGTTGAACTCATATAGGGTATGACCTTTGATCACAGTGGAGTCAAACTAAAAATCAGTAATTGAAACATAACAAGAAATTATCCCAAGAATTGGAAACTACATAATTCCAAATAATCTATGGGTCAAAAAGGAAGCCCACGGGGAAATTTTAAAAATAATATATTGAACAGAATAAAAAAGATGATATGTTATATCAAAGTCTGTGGGACACAGGTAAAGCAGTGCTAAGAGGAAAATTCATAGCATTAAAGGTTTATATTAGAAAAGAGGGAAAATATCAGATCAATAATCTAATCCTCTATCTCAAGAATCTATAATAAAGCTAGATGTGGTTTTTCATGCCCATAATCCTAGCACTTTGGGAGGCTGATGCAAGAGGATAGCTTAAGCCCAGTAGCTTGAGACCAGCCTGGGCAATAGTAAGACTCCATCTCTACAAAAAAAAAAAGAAAAAAAATCAATAATTAACCAAGAGTGGAGGCACATGCCTATAGTCCCAGCTACTTGGGAGGCTGAGGCAGGAGCCTCCTTGGAGCCCAGGCTGAAGTTAGCATGATGATGCCATTGCACTTTAGCTCAGGCAACAGAGCAATACCCTGTCTCAGGGGGAAAAAAAAAACCCATGAATCTAGAAAAAGAACAAAATAAACCACAGAAATCAATGAAATTAAATTAAAAATTCAAAAACTGACACACACAAATATACCCAACTGGTATTTTACATAAGTGCAGAGGTAATTTAATAGAGCAAAGACAGCCTTTTCAGCAAATGGTGCTAGAGCTGGGGCATTGTATTAATCAAGTTTCTCCAAAAAACAGAACCAATACAGAGCAGGAGAGACAGAGACAGAGATAAATGGCTAGACAGGTATTTACTATGAGAAATTGGCACACACGAGGATGGAGGCTGGCAAGGCTCAAGAGCTGCAGGGGAGTCGGCAAGCTGGAGGCCAGGGGAGCTGAGGGTTTTGTTCCAATCCAAGTCCAGAGGCCTGGGACCCAGATCAGCCCGGGTGCAGGCCTGGCCCGAAGGCTGGCGGTGTGAGCCCCTAGAAGAGCTGACGTCCTCATGAGAGGGCAGCAGAAAGGACTCTCTGACTCAGGCAGATCCGCCTTTTTGTCCTATGTAGGCTCCACGGAGTGGATGAAGTCCATCCACAGTAGCAAGAAAAATCTGCTTTTCTCAGTTTAATTACCAAGTTTAATGTTAACCTCATCCAAATCTCCCTCCCAGAAGCTCTCAGAACGAAGTTTGACCAAATGTCTGTATGGCCCACGGCCCGGTCCGGGTGGCCCACAACATCAGTTTCCACAGACATCCACAGGCAAAAACGAAACAGAAACAAACCCTGGTGCCTTGCACAAAAATGAATTTAAAGTGGATCATGGACTTAAACATGAGAAGTATTAACTATAAAGCTTTTAGAAACAAATGGAGAAGAAAATCTAGAGCTGGTTAAAAAAAAAAAGGCTTTAAACTTGACACTAAAAGCATGATCCGTTAGAAGCTAAATTAACCAATTAGACCGCATCGAAATGGAATCCTTCGTCTGATAAAGACCCTGTGAAAAGAAGGATGCAGACACAAGCCGCAGACGAGGAGAAAGTAAGCGCAAACCACGTACCTGACGAGGGACTAGTACGTAGAGTGCATAAAGAACTCTGAGAAGTCAACAGTGGGAAATCAGTCCAACTACAAATGGGCAAAAGACTGAATATACAGATGGCCAATAAGCACATGAAACATGTTCAACGTCATCACTCACCAGGGACACGAAAGTGACGATGACCCACAGGCTATCACTGCACCCCATCAGACGGCTAAAATTGTTAAAAACAGTGATCACACCAGATGCTGCTGAGAGCACAAAGAAACCATGTCACTCATCACTGACGGTGGGTAAAATGGTACGGCCGCCCTGAGAGACGGCTGGCAGTGTCTTTGAACACCACGTGGCCGTGTACCGTGCAACTCAGCCGTCGGACTCTGGGGCATTTATTCCAGAGAAAGGAAGACTTATGTTTACACGAAAACCTGTGCACGAGTGTTCACAGCGGCTTCGTTTGCTGCAGTAGAACACTGGAGACGGCCCAGACGCTCTTCAAGAAGCAATGACTTAGAAGCGTGTGGTGCAGTCATACTGTGGAACACTGCTCAGAGCACCAGGATGAACTCGGACACCTGGCTGCCCTGGAGGCATCACCAAGGGATGCGCTGACGGAGGAAAATCCAACCCCCAGGGTTGTGTACCTGCCATGGGATTGCATTCACGGACACTCTTGAAATAACACGCAGAGAAACGGAGAACAGATTGGTGGGTGTGGGGGTCACAGAGAGGGGGAGGGCGAGGCGGAGCAATGAGAGGGCAGAGCGAGGGTCTCAGGGCCACGGAGACACCCCATACCCTGAGTGTTTCCCTCTCTCCTGCGTCCTCAGTTTCCCCCTCAGTGACGGAGCTGGATCCCGCCTGCATGGAGGCAGTGGTATTCAGATGCAAGGGCCCCACTGGCCCCAAGCCCCTCTGCTGTCCCTGTCCCCTTTCTGGAGAGGTGGGTAAGACCAGGCGCTGGGACTGTGTGTCTGGGGTCAGGTGCTGACTCGGCTCCATCAGCTCAAGTAGCTCCACCTGTTGCAGCTTCAGTTCTCGGTCCGCAAAATGAGGACGAAATCAGTGCCTGTCTCGTAGCATCACTGTGCATACAGAATTGCCAAATGAGCATAAACCCTTACGTGTGTGTCTTAACCGGCAGTGGCCAGACAGCGGCTGGTGTTTTCCCTCGGTCGAGCCCGGGGCGGCAGCATTGATGGGACGCGCCAGCCCCCTCTAATGTACCGGAAAGCCTTCCGCACGCCGCGCTCCGCTTCACGTCTCGGGACCTCGCCGGCCGGAGCCGGCCCCGCAGAACAATATGGCCTTCTCTGGGCAATGCCCAGGGGCTGGCCGCTGTCAGGCTATGTTATGTTTTGACGGCAGACACTTCAATGCCGGTTTTGTGTGCGGTCGCAGCAGAACCGGAGCCCTAAACAAACAGTGCGGCCACCGGAGGCCCCCATTCATCAACCGGCCCTGACAGGACCCCCACCCAGGCCGACCAGACAGAGTCGCCGGGTCTCCTCGCAGGCCCTGGCTTTTATTATTTTAAAGCATCTCCCCCAGTGCCTCCCTCTCCAAACCAGTGTGCTGCTCCCCGGTGTTCCAAAGGCATCTTGAGAAACTGGAGTGAAAACAGGAATGATAGAAGAGTCTCGGGATCCCGGAGACATCACAGTGTGGCTCTAACGTGGCAATAACGTGCCCTGATAGGCAAAACACCCGTGGCATCGGGGGAGGGATCCACGGCTCACTCAGGGTGCCCGGACGTGAGCTTCCAATCTGTGTAGACTTAGAAGCTTCAAACACACCGGTGCAAAAGAAAATGAATGTGCAAACCCCTATATTTATTTGGATTTTAGTGCAAAAAGCAAAAGGATGGCACTTAAAGGTGTGTGCGGAGCGTGTGTGCACGTATGTGCATGTGCAATTGTCTGCCTGGGCGGAAGGTATTCGGGTGTTAGTATCCTGAGTGGGCTGTTTATGGTGGAAATAATTGTGCCTTCCAGGGAGCCCTTGGCAATGTGTGTCCAGATATTTTTGACTGTCACACTGGGGTAGGAGGTGCTACTGGCATCTAGTGGGTAGAGGACAGGGCTGGTGCCAGCGTCCTGCAATGCCCAGGACGGCCCCACAATGGACAATGACCCAGCCATGCCGACTGGGCTGAGAGAGGGAAATCTGCCCCAGACGAACGGTGGCGATCTCAGCGTCCAGCCGCAGGGAGCCTGGCCAGATGAGCTTCCCTTTGTCTTCATCCGCCATCAGAGCAAAGCTTCACGCATTCCCTTACCAGGAAAGTGAGGAAATTATTAAAAGGTAGCAAAGAGCTCATTAGAACTTCTAAAATACTTCAAAAAGACGACACAAAGTTCAAGTGTTGCAAATGAAGAGTCATGGTTTATTCACCCGACGGACTCTGGGAAACGGCTCACTGGCGAGCGCCTGTTGGGGGCTGAAAGCAGGGGAGGCGGAGGGAAGCAAATGACCCCGAAACGGTGAATAAAGCACAACTGTGTGAAGAGGCCCAGCGAAGGCCAACAAGGAAAGGGAGCTTCATCTGGTCTGGGAAATGAGGAGGTTCTGCGACAACTTGACGTTCAAACTGAGACCTGAAGAAAGAGGCAACAGACAGACAGCCTGAGGGACATGGGATGTGGAGGCAGCACATGCAAAGGCCCTGCGGCAGCAGGGGCGTTGGCCTGGGTGTAGGCCAGATAGGAGGTCACACCCCTGAGCCCCCAGTTAAAGGGGAGAGTGATTGGAGATGGTGCTAAGGGACTGAGCATGGGCTGGAGCACGCAGGACGGCTTCAAAGGCCAACTGCATCCTGGGCCTTCTCCAACGGCAACGGGAGGGCTTTACAAGAAGGAAAGACCTGCACACGGTCCCACTCTGGAGGATGATGGGCAAAGTGAAAGCAGGAAAGCTCCGTAGACACTTGAGTCATCGCGGCACGACGCGGTGCCACTCGGGCTGGGGTGAGTGTCTGCCCTGCAGAGCGCCATGCTGAGCGCTCGGAGGGTCTCTGCCTCCGGAACGCGGACCTGCGTGTGCCAGTGGGTCCCCCAGCTCAGAAGTTCAAAGCCAGTTTTCCAGAACGGAGGATGGCCCTGCAGTCTACAGAAGACTCGTCAATCTGTGCTAAGCAGAGAGGTTGTCGCCCAGACCGGGCACTTTTTATGTTTTAAATATGGATCTCGGGCTCCAACTCGCCCACAGACAGACCCAGGCAGGACTGACCACCTTTGCTCCTGGAACTCTGATCACAGAGTGGGGGAGGGGAAAGCAGCACCTTCCTCACGTGGACAACGCCACGCCGCGGAGACCGGGTCCACGGGGTGAAGGCTGGGGCTGTGGTGAACAGCAGGGAGCAGGGGGAGAAGTGAACAGAGCCCAGGACGGGGAACAGCTGACGTGCGTGTGCACAGCGACCCGCTCTCTTGGGGTGGCCTCCAGGTAGGTTTTCAGCAAAGTGCCCCGTCTGGATGTAATAAATGCGTAACTGAGTAATTTCCATCAGTAACCTAGGTGTGAGCAAGTGATGCCTTAGGGATTGCGTGGACTGTGGTTTAATTAATGCAAATGTGTGAGTGTGTGTGTAT
>CAUYMX010028476.1:0-10751 GCA_963573855.1 Lepilemur septentrionalis | reverse complement strand
GAACTCGGTCTGCTACGCACAGGTGAATCGCTCCCCCAGAAGAACAGCATTGTGAAACTGCAGAGAAACTGTGGGACACAGAAGACAGGAAAACAAAAAACAGTGAATGGGAGATAGGATCGCAAAGTCTGGAGAGGGCGAGATAAACAACAGAGAATAGAGTGTGGGACGGCTGCGCCCGCCCAGCCAATGACCGCAGTGTGATCTGACCCACAGGAGAACGTCCTGCTTCCCCACTGACGTCCACACCCCCTCAGACAGGGACCTGCCTGAAGTTGGTGCAAAATCGTGGCAGGAGATGTTGGGCTCTGTGGGGAGAACAATAGCCGGAAGCATCTTGAAGTCCCTGGAGCTCTGTGCTAAGACTGAACACCACAGAGTGTACTTACACAAACCTAGATGGCATAGCCTACTACACACCTAGGCTATATGGTATAGCCTATTGCTCCCAGATCGCAAACCCGTACAGCATGTTGCTGTAGGCAACTGTAATACAATGGTAAGTATCAATGTTTGTGTATTTAAACATAGTATAGTAAAAATGAAGTATTATCTTATGGGACCACCATTGTATGTGCAGTCCATCCTTAACCAAAATATCATTATGCAGGGCACGGCTGTAATTGTATTTTCCTGTTCTCTGTTTCCTGAAGCAGGAAGATGGGTTTTGGAAACCAAAGGAATTGAGCCACATCGTTTTATTTAACCTTTCAGATCACCACTTTTCGTGTTTGTGAGGTGAAAATAATGCCACATTGTGGTGAAAGTTAATTGTATAATGTTCGTTGCAGCTTCAACTGTAATATCCCTCACCTGATAATGCTAGTTAAGAGCCATTCCGAGATACTGAAGACCTTTGCTATGATTTTCCTGGTTTTGGCAAAATGGAAGTGCTATTCAGTCAACAATCACTAACTTAATACCTAATAAGTCACAGACACCATACCAGGTTCTGAGGATCCAAAGGACCCCAACTTCATTCTCCCTTAAATTTTCACTCTGAGATGCTTCCTCTTGCTACCCTTTGGAACAAGTGGAGATGTTTCTTTGTTATCATTATTCAAATTATCAAAACATTAAAACATATTTTTAACAATACCCTTTTGTGTTAATGTCATTAAATATCACTTAAGATAAACTTTTTAGTAAATTACGTTTGTTAATTAAAATTTAAATTTGTTTGAATAGGACCCAAGTAGGTCCAGCCTTTATATTAGATACCATTACAGTATTATGTGTTATTGAATAATAATATATAATGTGTACAACTATCTCTGAAACATAAAGATATAATCTAGATTTGTATTTTCCTTCCTAAAAGTCTAGTAATAGTACAATTGGAATTGCCATGTGCTATGAGTTTGCAGATGTAAATACTAAAAGAGCACAAATTTTAAGTAGCAAACATCAGTATTGTCTCCATTTTGCATCACAGAAATTTGTAACTACATTATAGCAATCTTGTTTCTGTTTTCTTATTGTCCAATACTTAATCTTATTTCAGTTTAGGTAGGCAAAATACCTAAAGTGGCAAATTTATAATATTAGGAAAATATAAATGCTTAATCATATCTGGAGCTGCATTGTTCAAGTAGTTCTTACACAGATACAAAATATTGAAGAGCATTACTTGGAACAGTACTTTAAATCACATCCATTTTTCTGGAACAAGATCATGGTTGCTCAGGTTTGGGAAAGCGTACATTAATTTTCACTTCCTTTAAAATCCTTCAACATAGTCAACTGACTAATTGGTATTTATCTACATTCACTTCTCTCACCAAAATACTCATAATGTGAACGTCTATTTTAAATGATGCTTTTAGACATTGTATTTACCATCTGCTCAGTGTACAGGAAAGTTATAATACCATCCACTGTTATATCTGTCCACAGTAGTCAACCAGCAAAGATAATCACAGCCAAAGCACGTTAGCCAGAAGGAAAAAAAACAAAAAACACAAAAAACTACTGAGTTTCATGACTGGTCTCAGGCTGTTCTTTTCTGCCATTCCCCATAAACTTATTATTCCTTCTGGAAATTGCCCTAAGTTATTTTCCTACAAAAATAATTACCTACAACTAACCATATAGGAATATGATCACCAAGTCCTGTCCAACAGAGTTATTCTAAATAAATGCACAAAATAGCATAGTTTGATAATGAACTAGGTAGAACAGAGTATAATTTTTCACTAATAAATGTTGCAAGGACTGATAACTATGAATTCTCTTCTAATTAGATTAAAAAAAATGAAACTCTAAGTTTCATCTATGCAAAGGGGTCAGCTCATGAGCTTCATTGTCCCCTCACTGTGAGCAGCAGTACTCAGAGCTTAGCCAAAAAGATCATAGTGAGTATTATAAAAACAGTGGGTGGAATTATGATTAGTAAAAATCATTAATCATAACATATAAATGTAAATACATTTGAATTTGCTTAAATTAGGATATCTATTTAGGTTAAAAATATACAATATACTTGTACATCTGTAAGAATTACTAAACTATTACTTGAATTAGTATAAATTATTTTAAAAGATTCATCACACAAAAGGTTTCTTTAAATCTTTATTCCTCCTTTTCCTTCCTTCCAACCAACTCCCCCCCACACACAACTACACATAATGTAGCAATATCACAACTGTTTTCTAGAAATTTGATATATTTATAATATAATATAAATGTGGTCTTTTTTGTTTTGTAATCTTCGTATATCTCTTTCACATACCACTCACTCTTAGTATATGAAAATGCCCTTTTTCATTTTCAAGTTTTAGCCCAATCTCTTAATTCTAATTCAATTCAGTATTTATAGGAAAGCTATTTAGTGCCCAAATTCTTTCTAATTTTACTAATCTGTGATGTAACTTATGGATATTTACTTTGATTCTATGTTAATTCAAATCATAGATAGATAAAGAACCTAAAGAGTTGATCATTTGATAGCTTTTCTGGAGAAATTCCCATTAAGGAAATCTAGCAGCTCTCTCTTCTTTAAATGCAAAAATATTCTTCTATTTTAATATATATTCTACCATATTTTATAAG
Source organism: Lepilemur septentrionalis (assembly GCA_963573855.1). Lineage (NCBI taxonomy): Eukaryota > Metazoa > Chordata > Mammalia > Primates > Lepilemuridae > Lepilemur > Lepilemur septentrionalis. The sequence goes on along the minus strand of CAUYMX010028476.1, from coordinate 7,700 downwards.
AAATATTAATAGTTAGTTTTTTCCTCTTCGTCTCTCTCAACCTCATTTTTAGGAATTCCCATCAGCTAATTACAAACAGGCCATATTAATCACAGAATATTTTTTTACCAGCCACCATCATTTTGTTACTAAAGAATAAAAACATTTTAAAAATAGTATCTGTCCCACCTCTCCAACATAATTATTAATATGTGTCTTATTAAACCTAGATGCCCCAAAGGATACATATAATACAAAATAAACATAATTTATCTGATTTTGGAAATACTAAAAGTCCCACAGATTCTCAATATTTGTTGGTTGTTGTGATATGTTGGACATTCTGACTGTCAGTTTCGGTGTTTTCTTATGGTAAGACAGATAAATTTTGATGACACCATCAGAGCAATGACTCTTAATTCTGGCCACAGATTAGAATAACTTGGGAAGGTTTTTAAAAATATCTAAAATAGCCTCATCCACTTAGTTGATTTGGTGTGGGCCCTGAATGACACAACAGCTTCCAGGGTGATTCTCATAAACACTGATGACTGGGAATCACTGGTTTACAGAATTTTCTTTCTTTCTTTCGCAGAGTTCATTTTCTTTTAAATTCAAATAAATACTTGATCAGCCTCTATTTATTGAAAAGCATAAGCTTATATATACATTTATGAATCAGACATGCCCTGCCCTCAAAGTCTTAATAATCTACCAGAAAAGGCACTCAAACAGTCAAGCTTCCTTCCTGTACTGGTCTTACAAAATGTGTCAAGAGAAGCCATAAGGTTAGTGTGACCTTCACTCCTACAACATACTCAAGTAACTCTCTCGGTTTATGCGAGGTTCTCCTTCTTAACCACTGTGCATTGCCATGTATTCATTCCCGGATCTCTGGTTCTATTTCATCTAATTTTAAGACTGAGGATTGGCAGTGTGGCAAGGCAGAGTCAACCAATGTCTTTCTGAGAGTGTATATATGTAGTTTCAAGAAATACAAGTCTTGATTAAAATTGTTAGTGTCTAACATCCCCAATATTAGAAGGGACCCTAATTTTTCCTCAAAATGCAGTGGTCTTCCTGACTATTTGCTTGGCGAAATTCTTCCCTCTAGGAAAAGATATGCTGATAAAATGCCGTTGGTGTTCTTTGCACTTGATATACCAAGTCATGTGCCATTTCAATTCCAAAAGATAATATATAAAAGGCACAAAATGAAGAGGAAACAGTGACATGAAATAATCTGTAAATACTTTAAATCTTGCCCTAATGTTCTGAGAAATTATGCATGCTTGTGAATTTATGATATTACCAATTAGAGGTTGAGAAAGCCCAACTCTCAATTGTGAATGAAAAAATTTAAATTTAATTTCACTTTTGTCAATCATTTCATTGACTAAGGAGGGTGGCAGGTCATCTTGACCCTGGAGAAGCAGTAACCAACTCAGATCCACAGGGTTGCCCATGAATCCATCTTTGTAACCCACTTCTTTTAAGGGAGATAGGTCTTCCTAGGGAAAGAAAATTCACAGGCACGGAGCAGAGAAAACAACACAGCCAACATCTGATTATTATTTAACATTATCTTACATAGAAAATGAAAGTGACTTTACTAAAACAGTTCATTTTTCTTGAGTTTTATCTCCTGAGTTTCTAAATCTTTGACTAACTACATCATAAATAAAACCTAGTAGTAACTTAGGGCTTGCTAGGGAGAAGGCAGTCGCCTGATTTTTGGCCCAGAAGACTCTTGAAGCACTCAGCATCTTGACTCAGAGCTGCTTAAAACGTTCCGGGGAAGAAGTTATACAGCTTGGCCATAGGTAGTAGGGAGTAGAATATGAAAAACTAAAGAGCTGGAGCTCCTCCTGTACCTACTAGAAGGGTATTATACACACACAAGTTGAGATAAGCAGAGTGTAGTCAGTGCCTGGACTGGAATACAGCTCAGCAATGACTATACTTAAGAAGCATAAGACAAAAAAAAAAAAAGAAGCATAAGACATAATCACTGCCCTGAAGCCTCATCCATATGAAATGATAACAAATGACCCCAGCTAGCATAGAGTGTTACATTATGTGGTAGAACCTAGAACACTCAGACTATAATAAATGCTATGGAATACATAAGACATTTTAGAAGCAGCAAACTGAAATTAAATCTTAAAGGACTAGTAATATTCAGATTGAGAGAATAAGGAAGAGGATTTATCCCAGGCATAGGGAGAAGATAATCAGTGTCACAGGTGGAAGAGAGCAGGTGGGTGCATCCCTGGGGACCAAAGAGTAAAGTGGGAAATGAGGTTCCCTAAGTATGATCAAGTCAGAACACCGCTGCGTCAATGACTGGATAAGGTCTTATGTGTTGTTTAATACTTTCGAACAGTGATTAAGTGGGTCTCTAGGCAACTGCTAAGTTCAAAGCTGAAAAAATATCTGTGGCTGAATTTTAAAAATCAGATAGCACTAAAGTATTCTTATTACTAGGTACCATGTATTGAATGTTTATACTTGGCGGCACAAAAGAGCTCACAAGAGCATAATGACATAGTCACTATTAACCACACTTACAGATAAGAAAACTGAGGCTCAGAGAAGTCAAATTCACTCAATAAACAAGCAAATTAAGATTTGAAAGTGGGTATTTCTATCTCAGAGCCCCCACAATTCACTATACTACACTGTTTTCTCTAATGTCAGAGATGGCTTGAGTCTTGGAAAAGGGAATTATCAAATATTCATTCCTCATCCTTCTTATGTACTCCCACCAGCTAGAGAAGTGCCTGGCTTTGGTAAATTTTGAGTCATTCTGCAGTTTTTGAGGACCTCCTCACCGCTCAGATCTTCCCTCTCAGTCCTGACAGACTAGGGAGAGAGAAGAAAGTAACAATTACAGGAAACTTGGGTTGTGCCAAGGTTGAGTGAATGAATGGATGGATGAATAAATAAGTGCAAGTGTATCATTTAATACAATTCAGTGAAATATTTGAAATTGTTGTAGTGGATAAGAATGTGGCTTTAGTGTTAGACTTTATTTTGAATTCCACTTCTGGCATTATTATCTGTGTATGGCCTTCTACAAATGATTTAGTTTCTCAAAACTTCAGTTTATTCATCCACAAAAGGGAAATTTTGGTTAAACTTCTGAAATGGTTACTTCTCTAACCCTCCGTCAAAAACCTAACCAAATGCTTAAATAACAAATAAGAGGACCAGATCTACTTCATTTATAGGACTTGCTGTGTGTCAACTGAATGTGATAGATTTTCCATTTATTATTTCACTCTAAGTTCACATTTTACAAATAAGAAAAACGGAGGCACTAAAATGTTAAAATTAAAATCACACCATTGGAAAAAAGTCAAGCCAAGACTTGAATTCAAGTTTTTTTACTCCAAGTACAGTAGTATTTACTATTGAACAATCAAAAAAAAACAAACCAGGTCCACAAACATAAGGCTACATGAAGAACTAACAGAGAGCGTTTGCCTTGTGTAGACCCACCAAGAGTATCAGATGAAACTCCAAAGGAGGGGTATTCTGATTCTTGTTTGAAATAAACTTTTATATCTGTAAAGTCATTTTATGTACTGTATCACATATTGTTCTTAATGTCCTTTAGTCTCTTGACTGTAAATTCCTCTTTCTCAAATAAATGATTCGCTTTTAAAGGCAAGAACAATGTGGTAGACTCCCTTCTTTACCCTTGCTCAGAAATAAGTATGAGCATTATTACTCCTTGAGTAATAATGGTTCATACATGTATGAAATGGTTCATACATCTTCTCTGGTGGTTCATTTAATATCTAACATTTTGGTAATCCTTTTCAGGACTGTGACACCAATCTTTAGAAAAGAAGGCTAAACTATTTAGGTTATTTTGTATAAGCTTAAAACAATATTGTACACTGTAGGTGGGTGCTCGGCAAATGAGTATCAACAATGAGGAAGTAGAACTCATTATTTAAAAAAGACTTTAAGCAATACCTCCACATTAATAACACTCAATTTTGCTTCCTTTTTTAAATAGAGCATGAAAGGAATTATTTCTCTAACAGTTTACACTGATATTCACATCACTGTGAACACAAACTGATACACACATATGTGTATGTACAGATACATGTATTGTGTGTGATGTTTTTAAATCACACTAATTTTCCTTTTTGACATTTTGAGATGTCATTTCTGATGGTACTGGATACCTTGTATTTGCCCTTCCAGATCCACTTTCCACCCTTCTTTTCCCTGTTTCATGCCCTTGTAAATTGACTTTTATGGACTACGTCTATTTGCATCCTTGCTCTCTGGCTTCTGTCCGGTTCAGCCCATGGGAGACATCAACAGGAGACTGAAAGGGTGGAGAGAGTGACTGGGGCATCTCCCTCCTCAGCTCCTGTTAGGTTAGGCTTCTTCCAAGTTAGCTATCTGTGTCCCTCTACAAAAGGTGGCAGCACCTGTTAAGTGGCCCTCTTCCACAGCTACTCTTTCAGGTTCTAGGATTGCCTGTTTTCTTTCCCCTAGTCCCTTTTAGCCTAGGAGTTCTACCTGCTGCCAGCTGATATCAGCCCTGAGCATACTAGCCCTTTCTTGCTTTTCCTAAACCCTCATAGTTTTATAAATCTTACATTTCCTCACTAACACAAACACATCAATCTTACCAAGCAGGTCTTAATAAATGATTGCACATGCATCTGCCCATAAAACAAAAAGAATATGTGTTCACGAAGTATTTTAAACCTTAGGCACAAGGCCAGTATTTATGATTGAGTCGATCCTTCGTAACACATAGTGTATGTGTCCTTAGTTACGCACACAAAACACTAAAGGCACAATCCAGTTCCCTAGTGCTTATAATAAATTAGAGTTTTTCAAAACACACCAACAAGGAAAATTCACCAAAAGCTGTTACAAATCAAAGCAAAGGAAGAACTTGAGCAGTCATTAGCTTTCAGTATTCTTTTATTCCATGACTGCCATAATAAATCCTATCTTTTGATGCAATAGGACTAAAGCATTAATACATTGCGCATTCTGGTGGCTGATTTATGTTCAGAAACATTAGAAAGTTTAAATAAATCTGTAGTTATTTTCAAATTTGGAGGTACTGCTCCCAGAAATGAACGTTGAAATTTAAAAGTAAATACATTTGAGAAATCTGTATGCTTTAGGTTCCTAACTTCAGAAATGCTGCCAAAGGAGTTATTTGTAAGTGAATAACCTCTTCTGTAATACAAATATTTAAGAATGTTACTTTCTCAAAAATATTGGAACAAACGGAATCCCTTATTTTCTGCTATGTATTTTAAAAAAGTAAAGCATAATAGAAAAGATATTGATTTGGCAAGGATTTTCTTCTAAAATAACCCAATAGGCTTTTAAAATAAAATCTCATGAGCATACATTTCCCCATTCACACTGCTGTCGTCATGGAGACCAATTTCTGGCACATTTGTTGGTGTATCCTACACATCTTTCTAGCCTGAAAATTCCGTTGTTGTCATGGAAACTGCCAGTCACTAGTTTTTCTATTCCTTGAGCTCTCATAGATACCACTGAAATTTCAGCTATGATTTTCCTACCCGTTAGCAATCTTAATGCTTTCAGGCAATGCCAGAAAGAAAAACAAAACAAACTAAAATTCTTGGTACCTTGTACCTAAATGTAACAATTTATTTCAGTCATCAAATTTTGTGCAATGAACACAATATTAAGAATAATTTATTTTAATAGAATCCTAGGTGATCCTTAAAATTGTTTAGGCACTCTCAAAAGTCTGAAATAAAAGATTACTTCTAATGTCATTTTAAAAAGTCAAGTCATAAAAGGCATTAATTCTTCAGTTAATAAAAGTTTTTCAAATAAAAGAAAAAATACCTAACATAATGAACTTCAAAGTTCATCCCTTCTAGCAAAATGGAACTAAGAAATTACAAAATATAGAATCTCTTCAGGTAACTCAATGAAGACACAGTTACATTTACATTCCACTTTGTGTATGAAAATAACTACACCATGATAAAGGATGATAAAGAAAAGTTCCAAAAGCTTTGAGTAACTTTGAGTAATGGACTCCAAGATTCCTGGTTTAGTCAGGGGAAAAGGGCAGAAAAGTGATTGGCTATTCTCTGAGATAGAGAATACAGGAAGGGGACAAGTTCAGAGGGGCTGAGATAACAGAATTAATAAGAATAAGTCTAGAAATGTTGGCTTTGTACTATCAGTGCAATACTGAGGTACAGAGAAATCTGGTAGTCAATTGGATATTGGGGGTGTGTATATATAACTAATTTTCATTGGTTTTCATGCTATTAGTAATGGTAGAAAATTAACACCCTGATATTGTTCATTATATAATACTAGATCAGTAATTATTATATCTATCTATATATATATGACCTGTAGCTTAAGCCATGGATAAGATCTCAAGATATTACTCCATTGCAATAAGTTTAACAAGTATTCAAAAACCTGAAATGTATTATAAAATTTCTGAAGAAAATGATAATATTTCACAAAAATCAGTTTGATTCTCAGTTTACCATGTGGTTGGCTGACAGACATATACACAAATACAAACACTTACCCTTTTCTAGTAAGATCATGGGATCCTCCACTGGCACTGGGAGCGTACGCTGAGCAACAGTCAAAATGTTGGGAAATGTACTTGCATATTGCTTTTCCAGAGATGGCATTTACTCAACTGGTGATTCTCTCTCTTTTTTTTAAATTTTTATTTCAGGATATTATGAGGGTACAAACATTTTGGTTACATTTTATGACTTTGCCTCACCCAAGGGAGGATTAGAGGCATGCCCTTCCCCTCTACAACACTCACTGCGTCCATTAGTTGTGAGTTTACCTCCACCAACCCCCTAATCCCTAGAGAATATTACTACCATGTGAGCACCATAGTGTTGATCAGTCAGTGACAATTTGATGGCGAGTACATGTGGAGCCTATTCTTCCGTTCTTGTGATACTTCACTGCAGAGGATGGGCTCAAGCTCTACCCAGGAATATGTAAGAGGTGCTAGATCACCATCATTTCTTATAATTGAGTAATATTCCATTGTATACATATACCAAATTTTAATCCACTCATGAATTGACGGGCACTTGGGTTGTTTCCACATCCTTGCAATAGTGAATTGTGCTGCCATAAACATTCGGGTGCAGATGTCTTTATTATAGAATGTCTTTTGCTCTTTTGGGTATATGCCTAATAGTGCTATTGCTGGATCAAATGGTATTTCTATTTTTAGCTCTTTGAGGTACCTCTGAATTCTTTTCCACAGAGGTTGCACTAATTTGCAGTCCCACCAGCAGTCCCGTCTCTCCACCTCCTCGCCAGCATTTGTTGTTTTGGGATTTTTTGATAGAGGCCAGTCTCACTGGGGTTAGGTGGTATCTCATTGTGGTTTTGAGCTGCATTTCTCTAATGATTAGAGATGTTAAGCATATTTTTATATGTTTGCTAGCCATTATTTTGTCTTTTGAAAAATTTCTGTTCATGTCCTTTGCCCATTTCCAACTGATGATTCTTGCATTCATTAGGATTATCTAACTTCTCAGAAGAAGTTGGGTCAAATTTTTTTGAAAAAGAGACCAAGTATAAATAGATCAATGATCTATGAGTTTATAAGGAGTCAAATTAGACTGAATTTTTAAAAATTCAGATTGCATAAAAGGGCAATGGTTTCCTGATTACAGGTGGAAAGT
>CAUYMX010028475.1:0-10429 GCA_963573855.1 Lepilemur septentrionalis | reverse complement strand
TGTTTTATTCCCAAAGACAAGGGACCATTCTGGAGACAAATAATATTTCAATATATTCTTTAAGACCTTATGAGACACCAGATGTTGTACCAGGTATGGTGGAGAACACAGATGTCAAACATGACTGGATTCTGCTGTTAACAGCTTTATAGCTTAGGAGGAACAATATTTATAAATGACCAGAACACTAGGTAGAACAGAATATGTAGATTAGGAGTGACACAGGAAAAAAGTGACTTTGTTATTATGCGGAAATCAGACAAAGCTTTGTGTAAGAGAAAATAGACTGATCTACTTTTCTTTCTTATCACCTTAAAACTTAGGTCTTTATAGACTCAAACAAGAGACTCTTTTTCTCCCTCATAAGAAAGTAAAAAAGTGCTATTCAAGATGTGTTCTCTGAGAATTGTTTTTTCCTTAGACAAATTAGAACTTTTAAATAAGGAGAGACCACCCTAGTGGGCATTGCATTGGTTCAGTGTCACTTAGGTTGGCATAAGCGTATCGAAAAGCCAAGAAAACCAAGAGTGCAGACAGACGGTTTATATTCTTCTCCAGGCAGAGAAAGCTAACCTGCAATCATGAACCTCAAAATTAAGACCTGAGACAGTTCAGAGGAGTGGTAGAGTTTTCTCAGAAAGTTTTGCCTGGATATATATATATTTTTTAACTCGTGAGGACCAATTTATTCCATTGTCTCTAACCCTTCCTCTTCAAATATTGATGCTGAAGCAATTCCACAAGACTTGGTCCTCTCTTATTTTTCATTCATGCAAATATATTACTTGTTTGGTAGAACTTTTGTGAGGATTAAATGTTGATGCTACATGTGAAGATTATATGTCATCCATGAGATGATGTAACATTTTCCTTATTATAGTCTCTATTTCACAATTCTCCTGATTGTTATCATTTATCTTGTTTTTTCCATTAATGATTTATATCTATTTGAATTGTATCTCCGAAAAATGTTAAACTAAATGTGGCCTTTGTTTTAGATCTTTTTTCCTGACATCCCAGTACATTGCTGAGCATGTAGTCTCTGCTTAGTAGTTGCTGAAATTTAACCTTAAGTATTTTAGATCCTTTAGAAAGAGGTTCTTACATGGGATTCATGGCTGAGAAGAATTATTTTCCAAACAGATTTTTAGAGATTATACCAATTAGCTATTGTTTTGTGCAAACTGACACAAAATCTGGTCACTTAAAATAGTAAGCATTTATCATTGCCATTCATCCACAGGTCAGCTGGATGGCTCTACTAATCTTTGCTAACCTGTCTCTCTCCCATGCCTAAGATGTCAACTGACTATTAGTTTGTCTGGGGTGGCCTCAGCCCTTCTTGAGAGCATGCCTCATGTTCCATCAGGCCAGCCAGGCTTCCTTTCATGGTGTGGCAGGATTTCAAGAGGGAAATCTGAAATGAACAAGGTTTCCTGAGACCTGGACTAGCTCAGAACTTTCATACTGTTACTTCTGTCATATTCTGTTGGCTGTAGAAAGTCACAGGTCCAGTTGAAAGTCAAGCTTCACCTTTGATGGGTAGAGCTGCAAAGGCACATTGAGGAAGGCATGGATAAAAGAAGGGGAATAATTGGGGCCATTTTCTTTGCAAATCTTTTAACCCAGCCCTGACAATTTATCTCCCGTAATTCATTGCTTTGCTTGTTTGGGTCTTAAGATTTAATTGACGTATAACAAACTGCATAGAAAGTGTATAATTTATTTTTATTTTTTTTTATTGGGGGAAAACTACAAAGCATTTACAGTAAAATGTTTACAGTCACAATTTATAGAAAGTGTATAATTTTATAAATTTGCACATATTTATACACTCATGAACCAAACACCACAATCAAGATATTGAATATATATCCATCATCCTCTAAAGTTCCCTTATGTCCCTTATAACCTCTTCCTCCTGCTCACCTCCACCACCCATGCCCATTGCCAGGTAACCACTGCTCCACTCCCATCATGAATAAGTTTGAATTTTCTAGAATTTTATGTAAATGTAATCATACAATATGTATTCATTTTCTCTTGCTTATTTCACTCAGCACAGTCATTTTGAGATTCATCTGTAGGGGAGAAAAAAATTTCTTTTTCTTACCCAACCTAGGTTCATGGCTGAGACCCCCTATAAGATGGATTAATAAGAGAAAAGCATAAACATTTACTTAATACGTTTTACATGACCTGGTAGCCATTGCAAGGAAATGAAAACCCAAAGAAACAGTTAAACTTGAGTATGCAGTTGACTCTTGAATAACACAGGGTTAAACTGTGTGGGTTCACCTATATGTGAATTTTTTTTTTCAATTAATATATTGGAAAGCTTTTTCAAGATTTGAGACAATTTGAAAAATCTTCCAGATTAACTCTGTAGTATAGACATATGAAAAAAATTAAGGAAAAGTTGTGTATGCCATAAACACATATATGTATGAGTCTATTTTATCATTTACTACCATAAAATATAAACAAATCTATTATAAGAAGTTAAAATTTATCAAAACTCATGCACAAAACATGGACAGACCATATATGTCACCATTCACAGTTGAGAGAAATGTGAAAAAACATAAAGATTTAGTATTAAATCACAATGCACAAATTAACTGCAGTACATACTGTACCATTGTAATAATTTCATAGCCACCTCCTGTTGCTATTGCAGTGAGCTCGATTGTTGCAAATATCTGTCTAAAAGGCCATGTGACACTAATCATCTCCATGTGAGCAGTTCCTCTCTCCAGGAAATTGCATCTTGCAGTAAAAAGTGATCTTTCCCGGTTCTCGTGTATATTTCATTGTGTTTAGTGCAATACCGTAAACTTTGAATAACGCCATGGGACTCATATGAAGTGCCACTAGTGATGCTGGAAGTGCTCCCAAGAAGCAGAGAAAAGTCATGATAATTCAAGAAAAAGTTGAATTGCTTGATGTGTACTGTAGATTGAGATCTGCAGCTATAGTTGCCTGCCATTTCAGACAGACAATTTATCCTAAACAGACAACATAAACTTACAGAATTGATAAATTCTGTATAGTACTATAAGTATATTTTCTCTTCTTCAAGGTTTTCTTAATAGCATTTTCTTTTATCCAGCTTATTTTATTCTAAGAATACAGTATATAATGCATATAACATACATAATATACCTTAATTGTCTATATTATCAGTAAGACTTCTGGTCAATGATAGACTATTAGTAGTTAGATCTGGGGGGAGTCCAAAGGTATATGTGGATTTTTTATTGTGTAGAGAGTCAGCACCCCTAAGCTCTGTATTGTTCAAGGGCCAGCAGTATTTTATCATAGGCTTGATGAAGAATGGATAGTCATGGAGAAATATGATAGGACAGAGGGGATATGATATAATAGTAATAAACTGAGGGAAACTTAGCAAGGCCTGTTTGTTCAGATTCTTCCTGTGACGCTTCATCTTCACAGATAAGGAAGTTCCTTTCCTCCTGGTATGCGGAGGGAACCTCTCACATCAAGGTCTTATGACCTGCGTCAGGGAAGAAGGGCAGGGGTGGGAGGAGAAGGTTAGAGTAACATTTCTGCTTCCCTTTCCTTCAGTATGCCAAGATGCCATATTTGGTGTAGTGTGCCCTGAATTTCATCACGTGTTTTGTCTATCATTAGTTCATCCGTTTTTATTTCTGAACAGTAGTTCATTATACTACAATTTGTTTATCCATTTACCTATTGATGGAAATTTGGGTTGTTTCCAGTATTGTTGATTACATATAATGTTCTATGAACAACCTTTACTATGGATGCTTGTTTTTACTTACTTTGTGTAAATACCTATGAGTGAAATGGGTGGCTCCACATCCTTCACTACCCATGGTTTAGTCAGTCTTTTCAATTATAAACATCCCACTGGATGAGTAGAGATATCTCATTGCAGATTTAGTTTGCATTTCCCTAATGATTAATAATTTGAGCATCTTTTTATGTGCTTATTTGGCATTCATGCATGTTTTGTGAGGAGTCAATTCAAAATTTTTGTTCATAATTTGTTTTTTGTTTGTTTCTTAGTTTTAAAGTTCTTTATATATTCTGTACACAAATCCTTTACCAACTATGTGAATTTCAAACATTTCCCCTGGGTTTGTGGCCTTCCTTCTCATTTTCTTAGCAATGTTTTTTGATGAGCAAACATACTTAATTTTGATGACATATGATTTAACAATTTTTTCTGTGTATTTGTGCTTTTAGTGTTTTATATAATAAATATTTGCCTAACTCAAGATAAAAAAAGAATGTCTACTGTTTTCTTCTATACATTTTAATAGTTTTAAGTTTATATTTAGGTCTGTGATCTAAATTGAGTTAATTTTTTGCACATGATGCAAGGTATGGATTAAAGTTTCTGGGTTTTTTTGTTTGTTTGTTTTTTGCATGTGAATATCCAATTGCTCCATTATCATTTTTTTAAAGACTATTCTTTCTCCATTGAATTGTCCTTGCACTTTTGCTGAAAATTAATTTCTGGATTCTTTAATCTGTTCCAATGACCTGTCTATCTTGACTCCAATATCACAATGTCTTGATTACTGTAGCTTAGATAATATGCACTGAAGTTAGCTTATGTAAGTCATTCAGCTATGTTCTTTTTCAAAATTATTTGAACTATTCTAGGTCCTTTGAATTGCCATATGGATATTAGAATTAGATTGCCAATTTCTACAAAATAACCTGTTAAGTTTTAACGGAAATTGGATTGACTATTGATCAATTTGTGAAGAATTGCTAACTTAACAATATTGAGTCTTCTGATCTAAGGACATAGACTGTCTCTCCATTTATTCATATCTTATTTAATTTCTCTCATCAATGCTTTGTTGGGTTCACATCTTTCATCAGATCACCCATAAACACTTTGTATATATTTTTATAATTTATATATATGTGTGTTATTAAAAATTTTTATTTCTGATTGTTTATTCCTAACATGTAGAAATACAATTTATTGTATATTGATTGTGCATCTTGCAAGCTTGCTAAGCTCACTTATTATTTCTAATAGTTTCTTTTTTATATGTCAATTGATTCTCTACATAGATAATAGTGCTGTCAAATACAGTGTTTCACTGTTTGCTTTCCAATCTGAATATTTTTTATGTGTTTTTCTTGCCTTAGTGCACTGACTAGAACCTTCAGTAAATGTTGAAAAGAGGGAATGAGATTGTCTTGTTCCTTGGGTTAAGTGGAAAGCATCCAATCCCTTAACATCAAATATGATGTTACATGTAGGATTTTTGTAGATATTCTTTATCAAGTTCCTATCTTTTCCTCATATGCTGAGAGAGTTTATCAAGAATAGGGGTTCAGTTTTATCATGTGTTTTTTTTCTCCATCTACTGAGTTTATGGTATTTTTCTTTTTTAATATTTTAATATAGTAAATTATATTGATAAATTTCAAATGTTAAACCAGTTTTGCATTTCCTGCGATATTATCAATTTGGAAGTGATGCACTATCCTTTTTCTGTATTATTGGATTTGATTTACTCACATTTGGTTAAAAATTATTGTACCTTATTTCATCAGAAATATTTGTCTCTGGATTTCTTTTCTTGTAATGCTTTTTCTGGTTTTGGTGTTGGGATAATGCTGGCGTCATTAACTGATTAAGAGTATAAGAGTAAGTATATTCCATACTTTTTATCAATTTTTGGAAGAATTTGTATACGAATGGCATTACTTCTAATCAATTGCTGAGAGTGAGGTATTGAAATAGAATTATGACTATGTCTTCTTCTCCTTGTCTATTTTTGCTTCATGTATTTTGAAGCTCTTTTACTACTTGCATCCTTCTGGATGGTGGAAGCAGACAATAGTCTTATTTTTGTATAAGCTCCAAGAATTGTTCCCTTTAATCCTTCCAGATGGTTTGTTCATTCCTCAGCTTCGGTAGATTTCTCCCTCCCACACATGTACAGATCAGTTCTCTACAGACAAACTTGAGATAGATCCTCTACATGTTGCTAGAGTTTTCTTTCTATGCAGCTGTCTCCTCCCTGATACTCTGTTATGTGAACCCTGGCTGCTTTCACTCTCAAACAGCTGAGAGTTCCAAATCTGCGAGAAAGCCAGACTCTGATGTCTTTCTTCTGGCTCACCTAGGTCTGGAAGCTATAGCTAACTATTTATTTTCCTCTCTAAAACAAACCATGCTAATTTGTACCAAGGCCTGCAATTCCATGGAAAATTATTCTTACACTCTTTATTTAAGAAAATGTGATGTCATAACTCTATTTTAAATCAAATGTTCCAAAATATAAGGATATAAAAATAATGATAAATAGTATAGGAAATGTGGGTAACACTTAAAGTAATTCAGCACTCCAGTGTCAGGGAAATAGTTTCTGCAGTCATTCTAAAACACAACTACTACAATTTGAAGTCTTGTCACCATGTTATAAAGAGAAGCAAGTATAATTATTTTGTGAAAGATTGTTATAGATGCATGTGCTTTAAATAGAACAAGGCTAATAAGAACATTTTGTTCTTGTTACTGTTTCTCAAAAAGTTTGGTGGTTCAGTTTAATTCAGATAAACTTTCCACATACTTGGCACCCTGTCCAACCTCATAGCAAAGACGTTTAAATGCTTTGGCACCCTCCTAGTCTTCCCTCTCTCCTCCTGACCTTTTGTCTCCTCATTTCCATCTAACCATTCCCAGCCCTCACGCTTATCTTCCAACATCTAATAGGCCTTTATTAAGAACTGAACATGTGAGGGCCAGACTTCTAGGCTGGACTTTTCTCTCTGTAGACCTTTCAATTAAAATTTCACAATGTTCTGGTTTCACTAAGTCAGTAACCCCCGCCCCCGCCATGTTTCCATTCTTAACGTATCTCTACTTGCAACCATCACCTCTTTCATAACTTTAGAGACCTTGTGGATAATTAAAAAATTTGAAAACATCATCATTTTTTTTAATTTCTGACTAAGATGATTACAAAATAAGAGATTTCTGTAAAAACTGTGGATGGAGAAATATAGACATTTATCCAAAATTAAATCAATGGTCTCCTTCAGATTGAGTTTCAAGCTATGAATGTCAAAGGATGATTTCTGCTTGACTACTTATAGAGACCGATACAATTCTTTTATAAAAATAAATTGTCATGAACATAAGTTTTTATATCCCACCAAAATAGAAATAAGTTCTATATTCAGAAATAAGTTCTCTATATTCAGTTATTTTTTAGGTTTTTTTTTTTATTTCAGCATATTACAGGGGTACAAATATTTAGGTTACATATATTGCCTTTTCCCCATCCAAGTCAGAACTTCAAGTGTGTCCATCCCCTATATTCAGTTCTTAATAATGATGTCTGTGAACCACCATCACAGGAAAGAGATTTTTCTAAAATTAAAATGGAGACAAGTAACAAGGGTGGCATAGAGGCTTCTCTGCTGCTGTTTGAATTCTCTTGTGGACACTGATTATAAATTCATATCAATTTTATTCAATTTTTCTCATCAAAAAGAAATACCTGCTCCAAATATTTAAACTCAACTTCTTTTGTAGAGGCAATGAACTAAGTTAAGCATAATCATGAGCAATAGGCAAACAAAAAACATAACTTTAACTTTTAGCTATGAAAATGAGATGAAAAGAATAATTGTATTCACCATTACTTGATGGAGTCTGGGAAATGTTACTTTATCCTGGAGAGAATGCAGGCAAGCTCTAAAGAGTTGATATGGTGGAAAAAGATACTAATAGAGTTTCTGGGAGGAAAATACCTTGGCTATGAACAAAAGGAATCTTACTAAAAGAGAGAGAGAGAGAGAGAGAGAGAAATACTTAGGACCCTGATTCTCCTAATGTTAGAGCACTTTTAGGACATTTTATGATGTTTTCTACAAGTACAGGGCTGTGGCTATTTAGCTTGATTTCTATTATGCCTTTCTTGGCAACACGTAGTATAACTAGCACATCTTATAGGACATTGGTAAAAGACAAAGAAGACAACACAAATCGTATGACATTCCTCAAACTGATTTATGTGAAAAAAAGAAAGGCTGTCATAGACTATTCAAATCCCTAGATGGATATGTCAAAATAAGAGCCTGAGAGGAAAAGATGATTTCAAGGATGTTCCACACAGGACAACACGGTGCATTGTTACATTGTTACATAAATACTAACAGTGCCAGAATACTAATCCCTTAATGGGGGAGGAAATGTTCTAAATTCACTTACCTCTTGTGCCACTCTCCTACATGGTCCAGTAGACAAGTGCCCATTGGCACCCTGGAGATGACGTTCTGAAAGGAAGGCAGGATCTCAACTCTCCTCATGGTGTTCTCTCGGCCTTGAAGATCGGTGTCTTGTCCTTAGTAAGTCAGTAGATGGCAGTATGTCTGAATCTAGTGTGTATGGTAGAGCACCGCTTTTTAGCATTTTCCAAGAAAATGAAGGTTTTGAAAGCTGTGAGGCAGCATGGGGCCTCGTGCATGGGCCAGGAGACTTGATCTTTATTTTTGGCTCTACTCCTGAATAAATTTATTTGAATAAATGGAGACCAGCCACTTAACTTTTGTGTTCCTTGCTTTCTTGAACTTGAAATTAGACAAAATACTTTGCCTCTTCCCATCTCCCTCACAAAGACACTGAGTTTTAATCAGACTTCAGACTCATTTCCGTTCTTTGAAGAAAAGACTCTTTATGAATTTGCTATGCTATTTATAATGTCAGTGGCAAAACTGATCTGGGTTGTTCTGCTGGGACTTGAAGTAAATAAACACAGAGGCAATTGGCAAGAAAAGGATCTTCTATATTTCCGCGCCATAAAATGTTGGTGTAGTTTGGTTTTAAGTAGCAGCACTGGATCTCAGGATGCAAAATAATTCTTGTTACTTAGAATTAAAATAACTTCCTCAATGCCATGGAAGTTGACAATTATGGAATGAAGCCAATAGACCCCTGGCAGCTTCCCAATTTAAATATCAACTGTTCACTGCAAGTACAGATTGAGTTAGATACAATAATTTTCACTTTTGCCCGCTATTGAACATAAGAATTTTCACTTAGTATTTCACTCCAAAGCTGGCACCCTGATAAATGTGAAATGAAATTGTAAGTAGAAAATATCACTGAATGATTGAAATAGGATTCCTTCTCCCAATGTGACCCTGCTGTGTGCACGGCTGTACCCCTTCCACCTGAAGCTGGAATCCTTACCGAAAACATACCTTGAGATGCATGGCACCAGAATGGGTCATGACAAGAGCAGGATGAGGCGAAACAAACTATGGCATCTCCCTTGCCAACCTGGCTCTTGCCTTGTTCACAGCTCAGCTTCCTTATAGAAGTTACGCCGAGGCTGGCATGGATCAAAAAGGGATAAGATCAATAATACTATTTCTGGGGACAGGTAGATTCTGATAGGAAGGAGTAATGTGCATCTAATAGAGATACACTATTTCATCTAGACTTCTAGAAGCAAGAAATTACATTGTGTGGGATAGCCAGAAACCTAGCTAGTATATAAAAAGAAAAATCATGAAACAAAACGGATGTCACGCTTGAACACGCACCATATCATCATTTCTAGATAGCAGCCAGCTCGTATATAGACAAATACTTGAGGTGAATTCTTGTTGTATATTCAGTTGGAAAAGCTGTGCTAATATCAAAATCTATTGTCAAAATGTTAGTAAACAACTAGGCTTTCTGGAAATGGCTTGTGCACTAAACACAGATTTAAGACAAGTGCTTTTGGTGGTGTGTCATCTGATTTGTAAGACATGCCTCTCAAGTTGAATGGTGATTGGCTTGTTGGTTTTAATGTCAGGAGGTTAAAATTTTAATTTAAATATGCATAAGCATTAAAATATGTTCAAGAGAATGTCACATCAACTTCAACCTCAAAGTACCAATTATGTTGTTTGGGTTCCACATTTGACACTGTTCTGACTAAACTGATATCCCCAGCTCAGAATTTCTAAAAATGCCTCAGATTTCAGCTTCCTAATACATTCTATTTAAAGTAGAGACATTAAGAAAGACTGAATTTAAGGAATATTATTTCACAGTTTCAAGGACATGAAAGTCAAAGCACACTGCCTGAAGCTAATGAACAATTATAAAGATATATAAGCTAGCACATTATCTATTAGCATTAAGATAGAAGAAGTATACTCAAATAATTCTGTAACCATTCAATAAGATGAGTTCAAAACAAAGAAATTTTTACAGTTAGATTTTAATTAGAAACATTAATTTGTATATTGGATGAGAAAAAGTAACTGTTTTTAACCCTTAGCCAATGTGTTTCACTTTACCCTAAAGTCACTGATAGAAGAAGATAAATGATGTAGAAGAAACAAGGGGAATAACTAATAACTAAAATTTTATGCATATTTATATATAGAACTTAAGTGAGAAAGAACT
>CAUYMX010028474.1:0-39513 GCA_963573855.1 Lepilemur septentrionalis | reverse complement strand
GAGGTAAAAGTAGGAAAAGTGGGAGGTAGATGAGATGGTTCACCCTAGGGCCTGGAACAGAACTTGGTCTGTATTAAAGTGCTCAATAAATGATTCTTGAAACAAACTTGTCTGAAGTGAGATGGTATAATGATACTAAAGGAGTTGCAATCTACTAATGATTGCAGGATTCTCTTATAGCCCCACATGAGAAACATCTATGAAGAACCACAAGCAAACTTAAAAATAGAAGCAGGTAGACAAGTCCATATAGATCAAGATGAAATGTTTTGTTTTGTTTGAGACAGAGTCTCACTCTGTTCCCCAGGATACAGTGCTGTGGCATCAGCCTAGCTCACCAACCTCAAACTCCTGGGCTCAAGTGATCCTCCTGCCTCAGCCTCCTGACTAGCTGGGACTACAGGTACATGCCACCACGCCCAGCTAATTTTTTCTATTTTTTTGTAGAGAATTTTTTCTATTTTTAGTAGAGACCAGGTCTTACTCTTGCTCAGGCTGATCTTGAACTCCTGAGCTCAAGTGATTCTCCCGCCTTGGCCTCCCAGAGTGGAAGGAATACAGGTGTGTGCTACTGTGCCCAGCCAAGAAGAAATGTTTTAAAACATGAATACCATTCAAGTATACATCACTGTCTGCTTCCCTGTCCTTTTCCATGTTTAATTTTGTGATTCCTCCATTCAAATCACAAGTATTATATCTAGAGACATGTACAATAAAGGGACCTGCCATGTTCTGAAAGGCTTCCCTGTCAAGTGACAATTGACCTGAGATCTTAAGAGCAGGGGCTAGGTGCTAGGTGTATATATGTGGAGGTCTGTGTGTGTGCAGTGGTGGGGGATCTTTCAAGGCAGAAGAGACAGCATGTGCAAAGGCCATGTGTTGGGAGAGAATATAGCTTATTGAAGGAACACAAAGGAGGCCAGTGTAAGAGGGAGGAGAACATGGTGTGTGAAGGTACTAGAATGTTCAGGAGGTGCCAAACCAGGCTGGGCCTTGTCCATTTGCTTTCATATACATATATACCATGTATTACTCCCTCTCACAATTAAATCCAACACATGTTTTTCTGCCTTGCTTTGGCCTATTATTAGTATCTCACCTTTAGTATCAGTGACTACTGGCTTCTTTAATAAAATCTACCATGCTCATGGATCGGCAGAATCAATATTGTTAAAATGTCCATACTACCTAAAGTGACATATAGAATTAATGAGATCCCTATCAAAATACTACCATCATTCTTTACAGATCTAGAAAAAATAATTCTACACTCTGTATGGAACCAGATAAGACCTCGTATAGCCAAAGCAATCTGAAGCAAAAAGAACAAGTTGGGAGGCATCTGTCTACCAGACTTCAAGCTTTACTACAAAGCTATAGTAACCAAAACAGTATTGTACTTGCACAAGAACAGAAATATAGACCCTTGGAACAGGACTGAGAACTCAGATATGAAACCATCCTCATATTGTCATCTAATCTTTGACAAAGCAGACAAAAATATACATTGGAGAGAAGAATCTCTATTAAATAAATAGTGCTGGGAAAACTGTAGAACCACATGCAGAAGACTGAAACTGGATTCCTACCTCTCACCTCTCACAAAAATCAACTCACGGTAGATAACAGACTTAAACCTAAGGCATGAAACCTTAAGAATTCTAGAAGAAAATGTTGGGAAAACTCTTATTGACATCAGCCTAGTATAAAAATTTATGAAGAAGATCCCCAAAGCAATCACAGCAGCAACAAAAATAAGTAAGTGGGACCTGATCAAATTAAAAAGCTTCTACACAGCCAAGGAAACTATCATTAGAGTGAATAGACAACTTAAAGGATGGGAGAAAATATTTGGATGCTACACATCTGATAAAGGGCTGATAACAAGAATCCATATAGAACTTAAGAAAATTAAGAAGAAAAAATCAAACAATCCCATCAAAAAATGGGCAAAAGACATGAACAAAAACTTTTCAAAAGAAGATAGAATAATGGCCAGCAAAAATACAAAAAAGTGCTCAACATCTCTAATCATGAAGGAAATACAAATCAAAACCACAATGAGATATCACTTAACTCCAGGGAGAATGGCCTTTATCAAAAAGTCCCAAAACAACAAATGCTGGTGTGGATGTGGAGAGATTGGAACACTCTTACACTACTGGTGGGACTGTAAATTAGTACAACCCCTGTGGAAAGTAATTTGGAGATATCTCAAAGAGCTAAAAATAGAAATATGATTTGATCCAGCAATCCCACTACGAGGCATCTACCCAAAGGAAAAAAAGACATTGTATAATAAAGACATCTGCACTCGAATGTTTATAGCTGCACGATACACAATTGCAAACATGTGGAAACAACCCAAGTGCCCATCGATACATGAGTAGATTAATAAAATGTGATATATGTATACCATGGAATATTATTCAACTACAAAAAGCAATGGTGAACTAGCACCTTTTATATTATCCTGGATAGAGCTTGAGCCCATCCTTCGAAGTGAGGTACCACAAGAAAGGAAAAACAAGCACCACATGTACTCGCCATCAAATTGATACTAACTGATCAACACTAAGGTGCTCACATGGTAGTAGTATTCATTGGGTGCTAGTCAGGTGGGAGGGGTATGGTGGGGGTGGGTAAACTCACAACAAATGGATGCGGAGCACACAGTATGCGGGAAGGGCTCGCTTGTAGCCCTGGCTTGGGCGAGGCTGAGGCATTATATGCTACCAAAATGTTTGTACTCCCATAATAATCTGAAATAAAAAAAAATCCACAAGTGGTTTTCTAAACTTTTATTTTTATTGCAAACATAATACATGGTCCCTAGAAAAAATTTCAACAATTCATAGATGTATAAAGTGAAAGCCACCCCCCTCAAATCCTACCTACCCAAAACTACCACAGTTAACAGTTCTACATATACTCTTTTAAATCTTTCTATTTGTATGTCCAATATTATCTCAATTTTTTGGAAAAATGGGATCATATTAGAAACAGTGTTCTGCTACTTGCTTTTTTTAAACTTAATAAATCATACACATCTTTCCATGTCAGTACACATTGCTTTACCTCATTCTATTTTAGCATCAACATGGCATTTAATCATATAGATGAACTGTTCAATGATGGAAAATTAAGCTGATTCCATTATTTTTGCATTACAAGCCAAAAGATACATCAATGAGTATCCTTGTATATATTTTTCCTCAATTATGCAAATATTTCCATAAGATAAATTCCTAGAAGAGAATGTTTCAAAGGGTGTACATATTTTAAATCATATTTTAAATGCTGATAAATATTTCCAAAGTCCCATCCAAAAATGTACCAACTCGCCTCCCATAAACAGCATATGATAGTATCTATTGCCATTCTCTGCCTCCCAGTTAGCAACCTCTTATCTTACAGAAATAACCAGAATCAGAATTTATTAGGGTTTGTATCCTTAGACCTAATCCATTTTCTGGCCTATGGCCCTGTTACTAACCTGCTGCCCAATGTAACCCATTTCCATCAAATCTCTGTCCCCAACAGATCCTCCTCCTGAGGTCTCTGGTCCTGTTGTGGCCACTATAATCTGGACCACCCTCCCATCCCTGTCTCATCTCTCACATCTAATCAGAAACTATGTCTCTCACAACCTTTCTCTTTTCACAATCTTTCTCACTTTCTCTACTGCTCTTCCAGCTCTGTGACCAATGTCCCAGTTTCAGATCTTATTGTTTCCTACTTGACCTCTCCGTCTTTGATCACTTCTACTTTCAATCCAACCTAAACTCACTTCACATTCATCTTCGTGAAACTCTTCTTGGATCATATGATCCTCTCCTATTCGGGGAACCTTCAGTGGCTCTCCATTTCCTGCCAAATCGTGGCTGAGCTGTGTCTCCCATAGCCTCTGCGGAGGAACTCTCCTTTCCAGCCAGACTGGCCTACCCTCCCAACTGCTAGCATGCCACATGCTTTTCTGCATTTGGTCATGTCAATCTCTCCCAGAAGTTCTTTCCCTTATTCTGCCTACTGAACACTTATCTAATCAAGTAAGGCATAAAGATATGTGGGAAAGAGTTTTTCAGATGGAAGGAATGTTAGGGTTGCAGATTATGTGGGGCATCTTGGGACACTGTAAAGACTATGACTAGGCAAAATTTAAGCATTATCACTATATATAAATATAGGCCTTGTCTCTGCTGAAAGATTATCGCAGAGGACTTTGAACAAATCAATAATTTTTAAACTAGGAATGTTTTTTATGGCAGAAGGAAATTCTTTTTTGCTTCAGGCTAAAAATGGCACAAGATTTTGTGTCTCCCAGGAGGGATTTCATTAAGCAAAGCAGAAATATCCATCAGGATTTTTGAGCAATTGCACCTTCTTGGGATAATTACCTAAGGACCCTAAAGTAACTCCCACCCTCTTCTTCATTTGCGTGTCGTCATTAACTTACTTTACTTATTTAATATAAACATGATAATCATTTCTACTTCTAAAGAGGTGCTTCTTAAATCAGGAAGATAGAAAACTATTTGCCATTTGGTTTACCTGAATTTGGTTTATAGAGTTATTGGAGGATTAAATGAGTTAGTAGTAGTGCTTAGAACAATGTCTGGCACTAAGTAACTGTTCTGTGTTTGTACTAATGATGTTATATTATATGTATATATATTATCCATTTGCTTATTTATTCATACAGCAATTACAAATATGTATCAGGTACTATGCCAGACACATACTATATTTCTTTACATTGGAAATGTAAAGATCTCATGTCTAGTGGACAAAGCAAATATATAAACACATAATAAAAATAGGGCTGGGTACAGTGACTCATTCCTGTAATCCCAGCACTTTGGGAGGCCAAGGTGGCAGGGTCACTTAAGGCTGGGAGTTTGAGAACAGCTTGGGCAACATAGCAAGACCTTGGCTCTAAAAAAAAAAAAAAAAAATTTAAAAATTAGCCTGGCATGGTGGCATGTGCCTGTAGTTTTGGCTGCTTGGGAGACTGAGGCAGGAGGATCGCTTAAGCCCAGCCCAGGAATTCGAGGTTACAGTGAGCTAAGATCATGGCACTGTGCTCTAGCCTGGGTGACAGAGTAAGATTCTGTCTCCAGGAAAAAAAAGAAAAAGAAAGAAGAAAGGAAAGAAGGAAAGGAAGGAAGGAAAGAAGGAAGGAAGGAAGGAAGGAAGGAAGGAAGGAAGGGGGGGAGGGAGGCAGGCAAAGAAAGAAGAAAGAAAGAAAGAAAGAAAGAAAGAAAGAAAGAAAGAAAGAAAGAAAAAGAAAGAAAGAAAGAAAGGAAGGAAGGAAAGAAAAGAAAAGAAAGTATGATAAAAGCAATAATTGAGCTATATTTAAGGACCAGTAACAGCAAAAGATAGAAATGAATAATTACGTTTGGGAAAGAGGGATACAGAGAAAATTCTGCTCAAGCCAGTTGAGGGATGTTAGTAGAACATAGTAAAGCAGAGGAAATAGCTTTAGCAAAGACACAAAGTTATGGAGCAGGGTATTTTGGGGGCCTAAATACAAAAGACTGAAGTGTATGTTATAAAGAAAGATGGGAAAGTACTTGACAAGCCAGATTACTGGAGTATTGTATCAGTGATAAAGAATCTGGACATCCTTTATAGGCGATGGCAAGCCATTGAAGCAGTTTAGGTAGATTTTCATTTTAGAAAATGTGTATGTAGCAAGAGGCACAAATTCAAATACCCCCTGCAGACCAAGCAAGTAACAAATGTGTAAGTTAGGGTTTTCTCGAAAGTGATGGGGAGTGTTAGGGGAGACAAACTGAAAAGTGTGTAAAGACATTCCAGTGGTTTGAAAACCACAACAAAATAAATAATGCTAAGTAAATTCAGTCTGAAGACTGCCAGTTTGAACCCCTGGGAATAGGCTGTATTGACTGCATGGAGAAGAGAGTAGAAAGAGGTAGAAACTAATTAAGGAATCCCTTTGTGTAAAACATAATGAGGAGCAAAAAGAAAAGAAAAGCTGCAAGGGTAAAGAAGAAGAAACCAACTTGAAAAATATTTAGGGAGGGAAAAATTCATAGGCCCTCATGACCTATGGGAAGGAAGACAAAAGAAGTTAAGAGTAATTCCCAAGTTTCTGACTGACATGACTGGATATCTGATGAAACTTTCAACTCTAGAAATGGCAAGAAAACATGATGAGTTCAGTTTTAGAAATGTTGAGTTTGGGATGCTTGTGGGTCATCCAAGTGCAAGCTCCCAGTAGATGGCCGGATTTATAGATGCAAAGTGCAAAGGAAAGGGTTGGAAATACAGATATAGGAGTTATCAGATCACAGGTGGGAATTAACAGAAAAGTAGTTGTTATTGCCCTGATAAAAAGTGTGAGCAAAATTACAGAGCATCTAAACTTTTGGGTGCTTTCGCACCTGTGGTCTTCTCATATCCATGATATCCTAAGAATTCTTTTTATTTAATTTTGTATTTTTCTCATGTAAATTTGTTATGTGGAAATGACAGTGATATGCTATACAATTTAGCATGGGTATTCAAGAAATCAGCCTGTAAATAATGTATTCATAGAAATTGTAACACATACCTATATTTTTAAAACACCTTGTTAAAAACATATATCAGCATGTAATTCCATCCAATCACCTTAGATGATTTCTTGCTATTTTATTTGGCAAGACATATGTCTAAAAGGAAGGGTGAATATAAGTATGTGAAGCGAATGGAGACAGATTATACATAAAGAATAGCACTGCCATTGTCTCTAAACAATACTATTTTAAGATTTTGTGTGTATGTGTGTGTGTCTCCTTAGATGTTTTAATTCAGAAAAAAAGCAAGAAGTGAAGTTTTAAAAACTAAGGCTAGTTACAGCTAGCATACTGTTTACTATCCCTGTTTCCAACCAAGAGTGATTCAACCCCAGTAACTGCCCTTTGCCTGGAACATTTGGGAACAAATTTGGAATGAGGAAAGGGTGAAACAGGCTCCCACATTAAAGCACAAACATCCCAAACCCAGGAATGGGTCAATCCCTATCCAAATGTTTACTTTGGGTCCATCTACATAACCTATTAAGTAAGCTTCAGCTTCAATTAGCAAAGACAACCACTAGAAGGATAATGGAGAAATATTATAGTTTTCAGCTCTTTTATCACTGTTTGCTTAACACTTTTAAACAAATTAAAAGCAGATGTTGAAATTGCTGCCAACTGTTCACTTGTCATCTGTGAATGGGAATTAACTTGGAAGGTTTTGTTCATCATTAAATTAAATGTTAGGCTTCTGTAGTTTAAAGAGTCTTGGAATGCAGGTCCTGATGAGATTTTAAAATTACAAATAACTGAAGTAATTTTGACAATTATGAAAACATTTGTCCTCGTAAGATAAAAAGGGAAATTCTTGGGAAAGTGTAGAATTCTGAAACTCACACACAGTATCTTCAGAAACAAAAATCAGTATTTTGTTATTTAACAAGAACTTTGGGGCACCATCTATACTTTCAGCCCTGCATTTGGTGTAGTGGAGGCTGCAAAAGAACTTTAAAAGGGATTCTCAGAGTTAAAGAACCCAAGAGCTGTTTGATTTAGTGCCCAGACAAGAGTGCTTGCTGATGGCCCTATACAAGTTCAAAAGAGGTACAATGTATGGAGGGCTGCGATGATATAAGCAGGAATCTCAGGGACATGTTAGATTGAACAATGAAGAATGTGCAGGATTTGATATTACTTCACATGGCAGCCAGCCTCTGAGATGGCCCCCAGTGAGGCCTGTCTTTGGGTATTCAAGCTTCTGTGTAGTTCCCACCCACACTGAATAGAGATGACCAGTAAGATATTGTAGAAATGATGGAGTATGACTTCTGAGGCTAGGTCATACAAAATATTGTGGCTCCAATCTCAGTGTCAGTTGAACTCTTACTCTGGCGGAAGCCAGTCGCCATGTTTAGAGGACATTCAAGCAGCCCATGGAGGTCCTGCCAACAGCCAACACCAACTCACCAGGCATGCGAGTGAGCCACTATGGAACTAGATCTGTTAGCCCCAGTGAAGCCTCCAGATGATTGCAACTCTGGCCAATATCTTGACTGTGACCTCAAGAGACTCTAAGCCAGAACATTCAGCTAAGCTGCTTCTAAATTCCTGATGCATAGAAATTGTGAGATAATAAAAGTGTTTATTGTTTTAAGACATTGAGTTTTGGGGTAATTTGTTACACAGCACTAGATCAATACATCCTTATTTATTTATTTATTGTAGTGACACGGTCTTGCTATATTGCTCCGACTAGTCTCAAACTCTTGGCCTCAAGTGATCCTCCCACCTCAGCCTCCCAAAGTGCTGGGATTACAAGTATAAGTCACTGTGTCCGATTTAGATTAATACATCTTACAAGATCTTCATCTCTACCTAAGAATGCACAAAAGTCAAAAAAATGTTGCATGAACATAGAATAAATGATCAAGGGTTATGATCATTTCTTTCTAACAAATGTTATAATAATATTACAATGAAAAATTAAGTAAACTCTACTAACATAGCAACTGTGACCACATAGTTGAGTTCATAATCTCCACCTGTCCTTGATCCCAACCAGCCATTTCTATACAGGTGAATGGCTTAATCCATTCCAAAAATACTTTTAAAATCCCTTAGTTCATTTAATACATATTTACTGAAAATCTACTATGTGTAATAGGCATAGTATGAATTAAGTACATATGATACAATATAATTTACATAATTATACAGCACAGAACACCAAATAATAAATGAAAAATATTTTTATGCTTTGTACAATTTCATTCAAAAGACACTTTAATTTTCCCTCTATAAAAGATACAATTTGATTTTATACAAAGATAATATGAAATAATACCACACTTTTCCATTTGGATGTGAGAACTACAATTAGAGGCCCAAATACAGACAGGACACATGCTATGGATGGTGTGGTGATTGGATGTTACTTTCTTAGGGACACATCTTGGAATGGCTGTATTGTGCATAGACTCAATGATCACCACTATTAGCATCACCTTAGCACAGCACCAGGGCTATGAAAAAAAGAGATTCTAACTCCCTCTGCTCCAGAGGAATATAAAAAAATACAAAAACAGAGGGAGTACCTAGTATCATTGATGAAATCTTCTTACAATTAGGAAAGAATAATGTAAGAAAATACAGGCAGATGATTTCATAATGAAATCTTCTCTACCTCTTGAAAAGGGGTTTTGTTCTGTTTTAAGAAGAGATCCATTACTAGAATTTAACAAATTCTACTTGCAATCTCATACTAATTTTTTTTTTATGCACACAACAAGCCAGGTAAATGGCAGGACCTTGAGATTTTCTGAAAGTACAAAAATACTCAGAAAGTTACACCCATAAAAATTTGTAGCCAGGTAGAAAATGTTTTATGGGCAGAACATTTTCAGAACATCACAACTGTCATCTCAGGAAGTGAGGCATGTTGAAGAAAATGTGGACAAACAAGACCACAGTAAAAGGAAGGACTCACAATCAGAAGGCTCATCAACCAGCAAGATCTGTACTAATTCAGAAGCCTGGATATCAACAATCCAGTGTGCTTTTTGTCCTTTCAGAAGACAAGGCAAGGTGAGGGGAAGGTGTGGATGACTCTTCCACAAAAGAAAGAGAAGAAAAGGCTTACTTACTTACCACTGGGGTCTGCAGTAACAAAGTGCTGGCCTGGATATTAATGACCCAAACCCAAGCAAACACTGTACAGAGTGAACCAATGGAACCTGTTCAAGAAAGAGGAATCAAATATACACCAAATCTCAAGTATTACTTGACTTAGAACTTACATGTTGATGAGTAAAGAACTAATGATACAAATACTTCAGAAGACATAATCACTCATCAGTTTCAACTGAAATCTTGTCCCTGGTAGGTCACCATCAATATGATATTGAACCTATCTAGGACTGGCTACGTAATTTGTGAAGCCTAGCACCAAACGAAAACTAGCGGCTCCTTGTTTCAAAATTATTAAGAATTTCAAGATGGCAACAACAGAGCATTAAACCAAGCACAGGATCCTTCTAAGCATGGGGTTGTATTCTATTGCATAGACTGCATGTCCATGAAGCTGGCTCTAGCTCTATTAAAGAGAATGCAAGTCAGAAGTTTCAACTTTACTTTTACATAATGAAGAACTGCTTAAAAATGTCAAGTGATATATTTTCAATGGAATAATATTTTTACCAGAGACTATAAAGCAGTCACTGATTGAATCATATTCAAAATGAATTACAACTGAGGATTAGAATCACCTTAACCAGTGAACAACTGCTCGTCGTGTAAATGACAGAATAGTTTTCAAAACCGTTTTTAAAAAGTTTCTGAAAACCTACTGGCAATAATTGAAGGGACCCAGGGGAGGTCTTGAATATTAGCATGGCAATTTGACCTAGATTCATGCCTTTTATTCTTTTTGATAGAGGGCATCTAAAGCTTCATTCTATGTTAAAAGAAATTTTCCCCAATGAAGGATTGAACATCACACAGAGATCCTGAGCTTGGAAGTGGGTGCAGTAACATGCGGCTTTGTATTATCTCCCTTTTGGGAAGACAGTGAACATGTTTTTGGCTGTAAATGAGATAGCTGTACTCTATTTTGTGTTTATTTTAATCAAATAGTTTTTATAAATTATGAAACATTTTAGATGCCAAACTATGGACTCTATGAAGAATACTGGACACCTATGTAGCCACCTCTCAGCTCTTAAGAAATAAAATATTAAAAATGTAATTGAAGGCTGGGTGTGGTGGCTCACGCCTGTAATCCTAGCACTCTGGGAGGCCGAGGCGGGAGAATCGCTCGAGGTCAGGAGTTCAAGACCAGCCTGAGCAAGAGCGAGACCCCATCACTACTAAAAAAATAGAAAGAAATTAATTGGCCAGCTTAAATACATAGAAAAAATTGGCCACGCATGGTGGCTCATGCCTGTAGTCCCAGCTACTCGGGAGGCTGAGGCAGAAGGATTGCTTGAGCCCAGGAGTTTGAGGTTGCTGTGAGCTAGGCTGACGCTAAGGCAATCTAGCCCAGGCAACACAGTGAGACTCTGTCTCAAAAAAACAAAACAAAACAAAACAAAACAAAACAAAACAAACAATGTAATCGAAATGATTTCTTCCCCTTCTCCAAATGTAACTGCCATTTCCATTTTTCCATATATCATTTCCCTGCACTTTTTAGCACATAATGCATCTATTCTTAATATATTAATACATTCTTAATAATATACATATATATTTTTAGACAGACTCTCGCTCTGTCACCTGGGCTACAGCATGGCATCAACCTAGCTCACGGCAACCTCAAACTCCTGCGCTTAAGCAATCCTCCTGCCTTACCCTCCCAAGTAGCTGCGACTACAGGCGCATGACCACCCCCAGCCAATTTTTCTATTTCTAGTAGAGCTGGGTCTTGCTCTTGCTCAGGCTCTTGGGAACTCCTGGCCTCAAGTGATCCTCCCGCGTTGGCCTCTCAGAGTGCTAGGGTTACAGGCGGGAGACACTGCGCCTGGCCAATATATTGTCTTTCTAACACCAAATATAAATGACACTATACTTTACCAATCTGTCTGTCATGTTTTGCTCATTCAACATATTTTTCAGATTTATCCATATTGTTACATATAGTTACACTTCAACACCGATGTTTCCAGAACTTGCAGATGCATTTCCTTAGGTCCATCCTCCTGAGCATGTGACTGCCCCAAGGTCCCAGGAGTAGTCAATGGCAGCCAAGGGGCCAGCTGTTTCGGTGGTATTGGTGGTGTGGACAGAGTTTGCAGGTCTCGGAGGTCAAGGCGTGCATGCGTGTGGGGTGAAGGGGAAGTGGAATGGGAGAAGGATCTTCGCAGCTCTCCCTGCCCGAACTCCCTTAATAGAATTTTAATTTTGGACTTCCAGACTGTTAGGAAGAGGTATTTAAGGTAGGAGGCTGGAACATATTTCCTTCACTATTTACTGTGATTTACAACTTTTAAATATTCAGATTTAAGTACGTGGACCTTCATTTATACTTTTCACTGGGCCCCACAAACAGAGGTGGTCTGCCCTTACCTTACATCCCGCTTTCTTCAAATCGTATTGTTATAGTAGAAAATTACTGAAATGTGGCTCTCCTTCTACGTCCACTTGTATCAGTCATATTAATTACCACCTCCCCTCCTCTCTCCACTAGCTAGGACTCTCAGCTCTGCTTGCTAAGTTCGACGCCAAGTTGGAATGAAGACGCTAACCGGACGCCAAGAAGCGACGCTCCAGGCACGCTCCCGCCAAGCTCCGCCCAGCCCGGGGCGCGCGGCATCCTGGGACGTGTAGTCTTTAGGGGCGCAGCTGCCTCCGCCAAGTCTCCTCCCCCGAGCGCTGGACGCTGCCTTTCGCCCTCGGGACGTCGTGACGTTGCGTTCCACGGGTCCCTTACCACTTCCCTCTTTCTTTGCCTCTGGAGAAGCTTAGTCCCGGACTTCCGAAGACTTTACGACATTGGGTCTCGGAGTCGGTCTCAGCGCCGGGTCCACTTTTCGGCAAAGTGACGTGGACGTCAACAGCAATGGCGGAAGGAGAAGAGGTCCTGCCGCCGCCAACGTCAAGCGGCGACGGCTGGTGAGTGAAAGCCGGGGCTAATTCCCAGTGGCCCTTTATTCTTCTTTCTCACCATTCTAGGGTTCTCTGAGGCACCGTCTGGCGCCGGCATGAACGGGAAGACCCGTCCTCGGCGAAGTCCGGCGCCCTGCCCCGCCCCCTCTGCCTGCCGACTCCGCTCTGCCTGCGGGGTCCCCCCTGCCTGCCCGGTCCTGCCCCAGGGGCTGGGGCGGGACTCGTCGGAAGAGGGGTGTTGTCCAGGTGCTGGGCCTCGATTTGGGCCTCCCGCTTTGTCCACTGCTCTCCAAAATGTGCTGGAGAGGGTGGCTCCGAGGCTGAGCTTGGCTGAAGTCCCTGGAGTAGGCTGGTTAAGACGAAGTTTCTTGGATGCAGATCTGGGGCATTGAAATATGATTTGAAAAAAAGACCTTTTGAAATTACTACTACGATCTCTGTCTGAGGTTCAGAGGTTGAGAGATACACCCAGGGAGGATCCCTTCCACATAGTTGAGATGTTTTATATATTGGCTTTTAATCTGGTTTCGCGTTCCAGCAGTTTTTACCATTCGTCTCTTGTACACAAGCCATCTTTTTCCTTCTTGTCACTTTGTTCGCGGCTTGATTTCATAGTTTCGGCTGCAGCATGGGACTTTGCTGTTGCTGCTCCCAAACCTTTACATGCTTACCTGATTTGTACTCGGGGTTGTGGGGAGGACCTCCAATAATTTTTTGGTACACTACTCGGTGTTGTTAATCTTTGGGAAAAGCGTCTGCTTTTGAGATGATGAAAACATCATTTAAAAAAAATCTTTTGAGGTTTGTCTGATTTTCACAATTGATTTAAGTGTATTGACCACACATGTATTTGGATTTGCTTGTTTTTCTTTTGTGAACAGCTCACTAGCACTTTGTTTACCTAAAAATAATACAGGACATTTGTAGGTATCGAGTTTAGTCCCTGAGAAAAAAATGGAAATCGTTAAAACGGGTAGATAATAAAGTAATTGAGAAATTCAACCCTCAATTAGCAGACATCAAACATTACCTTAGTGCATGTGCTCTCCAAGGAGTAGGAGGAAAACTTATGGAGACCTAGGTGTAGTTTCTTTCCTCAGTTTGCTTATTTTGGAGTGTACAGGTACACTCAGTAACAGGGTAAAGTTATTCTTTGGAAGTGTGATTTAAAGTGTTATGGGAGTTGGGGGAGCACAGAAGCCACTTCCACTTGGAATCATTAGGGAAAGCTTCGTGGAAGCAGTGGTGTTTGAATTGGGCCTTGAAGAATGAGTAGTATTTAGAGCAGCACTGTCCAGTAGAAGTATAACATGAGCCACATAAGTAATTTAGCATTTTCCAGTAGCCACATTAAAGACTAAAAAGAAACAGGTAATGTTAGTTTTAATAATCTATAATACTTCAATATATTCAGCATATTATTTCAACATGTAATCACTGTTAAAAAAAACAATTAGATAATTTTACATTTTTTTGTACCAAGTCTTATCCAATGTGCATTTTACATATACCCTACCTCTCAATTTGGTATAGCCACATTTCAAATGTTAAATATCCTCACATGGCTAGTGGCTAACATCTTGGATAGTGCAGAGTCAGATTAAGAGATGGGAAAGGACTCTGACTGCAGTAACAGGATAAGCAAGGGCATAGGCAAGAAAACTAATAATTTTTTGGAGAGTAATAACTAGAACTGCCTGGTTGAAGAGAAGTTGTTGAAAAATAGGTCTGGAAAAGCATTTTTTAGGAAAGGTTTTAACCAGTTAAAGGGACCTTTTAAAAGTCATTGACAGAGACATTGCAATACTTTTCAGAAAGTGACTTAGTTGGTTATAACCTGAAGTCTCTAACTCCTGGCCTCAGGTGATCCTCCCATCTTAGCCTGCAAAAGTGCTGGGATTACAGGCGTGAGCCACTGCACCTGGCCAGGTTGTAACCTGAAGTTTGCTGTTTTGGAAGGGGTGAGTTGTTGTTTCACAAACTGGACGTAATCTGCTGATTGAGGGCCATCAGGGGAATGTTTCTAGAGTTAAGGTATCTTGGGGAGTTCTTAGGTTAGCAGGATTGTGAGCATGTGTCTAGTTCACAGGACATGAAGTAAATGGTTGCTAGGGAGAGAGCATTTGTTTTCTTGTAAGGTTGCTGTGTTTTTGTTGTGTCTTCCCATTTTTGTTCATTTTATTTTCATGAATGGAGGAACCCTGAGGTATTCTGTGATTTCTGTTCTTTCTCCATCCTCTTCTAATCTTTGTCCTTTTTCTTGAATCCTTACTCCCCTCACCAGTCACCCAGAAGTGAGTTTGAATAGAGTCAGGACAGACCTTGGGATTGGGAGCCATAGGTTCAGTAAAGCCTCTGCTCTTAGAGTGCTTGATGAATGGGCTGTTACAGAATGGGGATGCTTTTTTGTAATAATAATAAAAAAAGAGTAGATGTTTTTATTTTAACTGTCATGTTTTTATTTTAATTTTATTAGATACAAATTTTTCTAAAATGTATCATGTATCTCACTTCCTAACCCAGACTCATCTTAACGACTCAGGGTCTTACAGTTTACAAATATAAGTGTGTAAGAATAAAAGTAAGTCTTTGTCCTCAAGGAATTTATGGCCTAGTTACAGGAGTTGCATTTAAGAACATTGATTACTTTTGTGCTGCTATAATTTGCTGAGACCTTTAGAACCTATCAAGACAGTGTAGATTGTTGCTTTATCAAATGGCTCCACACAGCCATCCTTTTTTGAGATTGCTTCTTAAAAGTTTTTCCTAGGGCCAGGCACAGTAATCCTGTAATCCTAGCACTCTGGGAGGCCGAGGCGGGTGGATCGCTCAAGGTCAAGAGTTCGAAACCAGCCTGAGCAAGAGTGAGACCCCCATCTCTACTAAAAATACAAAGAAATTAATTGGCCAACTAAAAATATATAGAAAAAATTAGCCAGGCATGGTGGCGCATGCCTGTAATCCCAGCTACTCAGGAGGCTGAGGCAGAAGGATCGCTTGAGCCCAGGAGTTTGAGGTTGCTGTGAGCTAGTCTGACGCCATGGCACTCTAGCCTGGGCAGCAGAGTGAGACTCTGTCTCAAAAAAAAAAAAAAAAAGTTTTTCCTGTTTTCTTTTTTTCTTGTCAGTGGTATCTCTCACTTTTTTCCTACTCTGTGAAACTAGGTAGTTGAACTTGTCAAAATTATGTATACATTCCTAAAAAGACTCAGGATGGAGCTTTAAAACCTTAAAAGTACATGAGCTCTATGATACCATTTGTTACTTATTTACTAGTTTTCAGTTATGGTCTAGATCAGTGGTTCTCAAATTTTAAATGTGCATTGAAATTACCTGGGGAGCTTATTTAAATGGAGATTCTGACTCAGATTTTGGGTGGCACTTGAGATTCTGTATTTCTGACTAGCTCCTAGGTGATGCCAATTCTGCCAGTTCATGGACCACACTTATAGTTAGCAAGGTACTAGGTGATGTATATCTCAGAATGAGTAGGTAGCGGAATTTCTCTCTATATATTATATGGTATACTGTATCACCTTACAAGTTATACTATCTAATTACATAACTTATCATTGCTCTTTAGATAGTGAACATTTCAAGAGCAGTGGCTCAGTAAATGTTGAATGAATGTATGCATGAATGAATACAGACTTTAGTATAATCATGTGCAATGACATACCAAGCTGTCATTTCATATAAATTTCCTAACTCCAATGTTTTTGTGAGCTCTGTAATTGTCTGCGGGTATAATGCTCATTCTTTATGAAAAGCCAAGTTGATCAGAAACTGCCTCAGCTCTCAAGCTTTCTGAGACTTCAGCCATGTAAGTTCAAAGGGTGTGGTAAAATCCTTGTAAAAATAGTTAATTTGAATTAATGCAAATTTAATTTTAAAAATTAATGTCTGTTGTGAGAATCTGGATTTGTAAAATCAATGTTAAATTGTTACAATTCAAAGATTGGCAATTATTATTCTTGGTGTTGAAGAAACCAGCATGGATTTGAACAGAAGTTCTGATTTTCTGAGGCTTTCTTCCTGACGTAATTCCTAAAGATCTAAATTCATAATTTAAAAAAATTTGGTGTAGACTTTAGTTATACAACAATTGGTATTCTGAGCTTGTGTAATTTAAAATTTTTACTCAGAATTTTTACTTTTAATTCGTGGTTCTAATTTATTGCTAAGCTCTTCTTAAATTATTGTTAAACTTTTCTTAAAATTGTAAAAGTTTTAGTTCCATAAAGAAGCTTCTATTGTTGTTAATTTGAGATGTGAATAGGAATTGTTTTGAGAATAATGAGTTATTTTTACAAGTTTTGTGCACTCTGTAAATAGCACTCTAGTGCTTCTTACTTTATAAGCATTAAAACATGAGGAAAGATTTAAAATGTCACTTAAGGACTGGGTGATTGCAATTTCAGATATGATACAGTCAGTAAAGAAATATGTTGAATATGAAAGAGAAAGGAACCCTTTGTTTAAGAAGAACACTGGCCGCTTGTGGGACTAAGAAGACCAGATATTACCTTAGAAAAAATGAAGAGAAAACAAGCTTTATTTCTTCAGTTAGGGGTTATTAAGTGACAGCTGTTTGATTTTGTAAACTATAATTAGAGGGCAGGCAAAGATGAGAAATGAAGATGACTTATTTTGTTTATATTATTTATGTTAAAGTTTTTATTATAATTATGATTCAGATTTTACAGTTTTTGGAGGCAATTCTAGTTCACTTGTAGGATTTTGTTTCCTGTAGATGTTTTAATATCCACATATTAGAGTTAGTAATTGGTTTTGCATGCTAAAGAAATGCATTTCAGTTAATTTTATCTATATGTGCTCACTGTAGAGAGGGTGCAAGTGCATTCCCTATATTAGTGAAGCAATTCAAGTAATTTTGGAGCACCCAGTTAAATGTACTGCAATATACAGCCAATTTATGAGTAAGAATCTTTTGAGCAGAATTGATAGAAATACGCTTGACAAAACATTTCTGCTGCATAGTGCTAAAATGTGGATTCTGTTTGGTATAAACTAAAGACAGTGCCCCCCTCTTGTATCAAAAAGCAAAACAGAGTTTAGCAAAGCATTCATAGTTCAGCAAACGGTCACTGAATACTGTTTGAAGGGTTTTAGAAAAAATTTGAAACAATTTTAAAACTAGAAATGTGCGTTGTGGTTCCTTGGTTGGGTACGTTAATTTTTTGTCATTTTATTTCTAGGAATAATATGTAAAGATACCTTTTGAAGATATCTAAATACTAGTGTTTTTGGAAATTACATGCTCTGGCAGAGTAGAGTAGGATTATATACTTGGAAAAGGGTAGTGCTTGAAATGACTTATTTAGATACTGAGAATTACAGATGGAAAGCAAATAGTTCCTTATGTTAAGCTCATAAGATCAGACTGTTTCTTGTGGAAATAAAAGATCAGTAAGTTAAGAGCTACTTAAAAGAAGCCTATTTCCTGAAATTTAATGTGTATTTGCCTTTAAGAGTCTGCTTAACTTTTTAACCTGATCTAAGAAAATGACTGATTGAATCATTTGTTTCAAGTCTTCATCTTTTTCTTATCCTTTGGCTGACATAGCATTTCATAGCTGGGTGGGAATGTTGTAGTGTGTGCTTCTTTTTTAAATTTGAAAGTAGTTGCATAAAACTAGTTGTTATGGTGGTATTTAATTTTAGCAAGGAAATACAGGTTGAGAATTCCTTATCCTAAATGGTTGGGACCAGAAGTGTTTCAGATTTTGGATTTTTTTGGATTTTGGAATATTTGCATTATACTTAACTGACTGAGCGTCCTTAACCCAAAAATCTGAAATCCAAAATGCTCCAATGAGCATATCCTTTGAATATCATGTTGGTGCTCAAAAAGTTTCAAATTTTGGAGCATTTCAGATTTTGGATTTTTGGATTTGAGATACTCAACCTGTATAAGAAAATACTATCTATTTGCACAGATCTTTATCCTTTATATGTAATGTTTTTATATACCATCTAATTTGGGTCTTAAAACAGTTCTGTGAGAAAGAAGTGGTGAATTTGTTTTTGCCTTGTTAGAGATGAGAGGACAGTTTTAGAGTGGTCATATGATAAACACAGGTAGTGGAAGATCTGGGACATAAATTCATGTCCCCTTATTCTTAGCCCTGTGCTTTTTCTAAAGTTGATTGTGTATAGTATATTTCACATATACTTAATGGACACTTAGAGCCCATGTAAAAATATGCTAACCATATAAAAACATGCTAATCACATACTCAGTCAACCATGTGTTTTGAAAAACACAATATTCAAAGATGTGCATTGCTGAGCATATGTGTGTATTGGTTATCTATGGCATCTGTTAGGCTAAAGGATATATATAAGATGTGTACTACCTTGCCTCTTGTATCCATGAGAAGGGGCAATTCATGATTGTTACGGTGGGATAGGATAAAGATAGCATTATATACTATAGCATTATACCCCTTTCACTTTTATAATATATTTTCATTCCTTGCCAGAAATCACACAAATAGATTAGTTTTTTAACCTTAAGATATTATGGTTACATCATCTAGAAAAGATACTCAACATATATATTTAATAGATGTAGTTCTATTAATATAATAAATTCTATAAATATATTTTCATAAATAACCAGTAATATAATTGTATCATACTATATGTATCAGATACATTGAAATAAGATTAGCTGGGCTCGGTGGCTCATGCCTATAATCCTAGCATTCCGTGAGGCCAAGACAGGAGGATTGCTTGAGCTCCGGAGTTTGAGACCAGCCTGAGCAAGAACGAGACATCTTCTCTACTAAAAATAGAAAAATTAGCCTGGTGTCATGGCTGTGCCTGTAGTGCCAGCTACTTGGGAGACTCAGGCAGGAGAATCCTTGAGCCTTGGAGTTTGAGGTTGCAGTGAGCTGTGATGATGCCACTGCACTCCAGCCAGGGTGACAGAGTGAGACTGTCTCAAAAGAAAAGAAAAGAAAAAGATTATTTTATTTTGATTTGCAGTAACATTTAGAACATATAAGCAATTATATACTGTTTTAATGACTTTATCAGTTCAATGTTTTTTGGTTTTATTCAGTGATATTGGAGAAATAAGAAACTTGCTTTAAAAATAATTTCCATGTGTTATTTTCTCCTTTAAAGAGTTTCTAGCTTTTGTTTTGAAATATGAAAGTGATTCATAGAAGAATGTATCCATCTCATATATGTGTTATTCAATACCAGAAATTCTTGAACTTGATTTTACAAATTCCATTTAGATTAATCCCCAACAAGAAGGTAAACGAGATCCTCTTTTATCAAATACATCTTCATTGATGGTTGGAATCCACGTAAAAATATAAATCCCATATGTATTTCTTTGCCAAGCAGTAACCCCTTGAAAAGAATTGCCCAAATGTTGCAAAGTCTTGTCACTTCATTTGTAATAGTAGTTTATTTTCCAAAATGATGGTTTCAAGAAAGGGACTATTGGTGATATTTATCATTGCACTTTGGATAATATGGAAATTTGTAATAGACATAAGTAATGTGTCTCTCTGACTTTTGCCGTTTTAATGCCATTCTTTGTCTTAGGCAAAGGATACATCCTGTTTTTAGTTGCAAAATGAACTGTTCTAGTGGAAGAAAACACAAAGATGCATTTCTTTGTGCCTTAAAAGTGCTGGAAAGTCACCCCATAAGTATAGAAAGGAAGAGCGTTGAGGACTTTTATTTTGAGAAAGTATGGAAGAGGAAAGGATTTAGAGCACCCTCTGAAGTTAACTGCTCATTAGTAGAGAAATTATTCTTCAATTTTTAGGTAAAATCTTACAGCAAATGCATTGCAACATTACATATGTAGTTACGAGAAACTGTATTTTTGCTTGTGTTTTGTTCTGTTTTCTTTACTTAGGCAGCCACTCCTGAGATTTTTCTTAGCAGAGGAAGAAACACCATTGGTACCATTGGTGCAATTTGATCTACATGGATTGTGGATCAAAAATAAATCTGTGAAAAATATTTAAAGTATCTGTTCCATTTGTAGTTAATTTTAGTAGTTTATGGCACAACATTTTTGTGATCTGTCTCTTCTGCCTATTGCACAATGATGAAATACTGTAGCTATCAAGTTAGTTTGGTTTGGCAAGCCTAAAGGACTAGATTTAACTCCTTCTTTACTTGGCACAAGATTCTGGCTAAAACACCAATTCTGGAGAGCATTACATTATTTGATGAGGGAATCTCTCAAAGCTTCTTTTGTGGATCTGATCCTAATACAAAGTTTTACTAATTTTTTAAGCTGTTTTTTCCCTTGGCATAGAAATATAAAACTTGTTAAAATGCTTACAGCAAGCATGTGTGATTTCACCACAAATCCAGATAATTTCAAGATTTCACAATTACCAACTTGTACCCTCACAAGACTATAAGTTGTCAAGGTCTTTTCTGAATGTGCTATCAAACTATTTGTGAAATACTTAGAAAGTTTCTATGTGACTGGCATTTAAAAATAAGTTGCACAGTACATATTTATGGTCATTGAACTGGATACCTACTGTACAAGTGAATTTGTAACAAAGTTATCCTGTTTCCATTTCTACCAAATGTTGCACAAAATATTCAGGAACTAATGAAGGAGTTTTGGTGTGGTAGTAATTTGTAACCAAGGTACTAACAATAATAGCAAAATAAGTTTAGAGAAAGCTTTGGTGCTGATGTCTCATGACTTGGGCATTAAGAAATACCCAGAAATGTGGCACAAATTAAACCATGAAACCACAATTTGACATGTGTCCCTTGCCACTGCTTGCTCACAGTTGCACAGCTTGCTAGTGCATACAACTACTTAGCTGGTCATTTTAGAGTTTTAAATAATTGGTCAGAAGCTTGTGCCTGGTTATGATGTATACATGGGTAAACTTGGCTGTCATGGTTATTTAATTTGTACTCACAGTGGTTTACATTCTAAATAAATCTGAATGAACTGCATCCCAGAAAGAGCTGCTCCCACCTCTGTTCAATAGAATTTAGATAATAGGACTTGGGCTAGAACCTTGGAATAGCTGGCTAGAATGTAAGCTATGTGAGAGCATGGACTTTTTGTTTAGTGCCTTATCTCCAGTGCCTCACACAGTGGGTAGTGTGTAGTAGATGCTGAATGCATATTTATTGAAGGTTTGAATAAAAGAATACTTATATCAGGGAAGGAAGGAATTCAGAGTATGGGTTGGGAGGGTAGAGGAGAATCTGAAGAAGTATTTTAAGAGGAGTCCAGCTTTGCAGATTATGTAAAGAGGACGAGAACTGAGAAAAATGACTAATGTCTTCTTGAGGCAGTTTTATTAATAATAGAGTGATAGAGGTTTTGAGTGAATGAAGAAGAGAGTTAGTAGAGATGATTGGAGACTACTGATTTCAGGGAGTTGTACTGTAAAGGGAAGGAAAGATGACTTTTTGGAACGGAGTAGGTAGGTCATGTGTAGGATCCTTTGAAGAAGTAAATGTGGGAATATTTGAGGAAAGGAGATCATCACAGGCTATTTTTTAAAAAATATTTTTGAATGCTAAAAGTACTTTCAGTGAAGATTTCTGAGTCCTTTTTTTTCTCTTGGCTCTCTTTAATACTGTTAGCAGACTTAAAGTTTAAACAATGTCCTATGCAACAGAAATAACATATTTAAGATGTTACACAGACTTTTGGCTTTTATTTATTTCCCAGTATTGCAAGTTCTGTATTTTTATTTTATGAAAACAATAATGTGTCTTGGACCCTGACCAGCGGGGCACTGTGGCTCACACCTATAATCCTAGCACTCTGGGAGGCCAAGGCAGGAGGATTGCTTGAGGCCAGGAGTTTGAGACCCCATCTCTACAAAAAAAAAAAAAAAGAGAAAAAATTAGCTGGGTAGTACACACCTGTAGTCCCACTTACTTGGGAGGCTGAGGCAGGAGAATCGCTTGAACCCAGGAGTTTGAGGTTGCCGTGAGCTGTAATGATGCCACTGCACTCTAGCCTGGGCAACAGAGTTGAGACCCTGCATCAAAAAAAAAAAAAAAAAAAAAAAGATAGGGGTTTTTTTTTCCCTGTAATTTCTGTGTACTCTGCATTTAAGTGTAGAGTGATTACTTAGGTACTAAGTCATAATTGTCTTTTCGAACTGCAGTCTTTCATTGTTTGTATAATTATAGAAAAGGGTTAGATTTTAGGAATTTTAAAAACTAATGAAGTTGACTTAGCTTAGTTGCTAAACTGAGAGGTTTCATGAATTTAAAACAATTTTTCCAATCCAGAAAACATCCTATCTTAAGTGACTTAGATTTGGTTATTAGGAAGGAAGTGGGGATAATAGGGAGAGTGGTCCCTATGGAGTGGTGGGGGTCAAAGAGTGAAAAATGAAGGGGAGTAGGCAAGAGAAGGGGGAGATAGGTGTAAGATGAGGGAAAAGTGGTGATACATATTGTCAAGAATTCTTTCTAAAAGTTCTGCTATGAAAGGAAGGGCCAAAAGTTTAGTAGCTAGACAGAAGGGGAAACTTTGAAGGGGTTTGGAGGGTTGCCATTGTTGATACTGTTTTCTAATGACGATACTTGAGAATATTGGCTCAGAGGAAAGAGCCAGGAGAGAAAGAAGTGGAAGATGGGATATAGGGAATAATTGATGGCACATGGCTCTGGAAGGATTGGAAGAAGGTAAGACCCAGGTGAAGGTACCAGTCTTATACCACAGAACAGATACCTAGTCTCCTGTAAATATAGGGAAAAAGGAAATGATGTCTGGAATGATAAGTTGCTTATGCTTGTTTGTTTTTGGAAAGGG
Source organism: Lepilemur septentrionalis (assembly GCA_963573855.1). Lineage (NCBI taxonomy): Eukaryota > Metazoa > Chordata > Mammalia > Primates > Lepilemuridae > Lepilemur > Lepilemur septentrionalis. The sequence continues at coordinate 16,075 of CAUYMX010028474.1, read as the reverse complement.
GGTTGAGATCAAAGAGAAGAAAGAGAAGCCTGCTGGCTGGTATTTTCTCTTTGGAGTCATAAGTAAAGTCACCTGACATGGCTGGACAAGGGATCTGAAGAAAGTGGTGAATAGAAGATTTTAAAGCAGTATTAATACCTAGCAGATATAGAAGATGACGAATTTAGGATTATTTTCCTCAGAAGTCTGCACTGAGCAGAATATAGGAACAAAGAAGGCAGACTGGTTAGATTAACCCAGTGTTGGAAATTTGCAGCTTTATGAATGTGGCAAGACAGGCCAGGAAGTGACAAAGACCAAGGATGTGCTACTTGTAACTAATCCATGCCATCTTTCCACGCTTTGCCTCTTATCCACGGTGTGGGGAGGGTACCGCCTCCTCCAAATTAATTTTCTTCCATAATCAAAATTGAACCAAATATTTTTACAACTTTTAACTTATTGCCAAGTTTACCATATTGTAAACCTTTAGAATACAGTGTGTTTTCAGCTATAGGTTGAATTTGTTTATCCCTTTTATATTGCAAGTATTCAGTATTGGAGAACTAAAATGAAATATATAAAGTAGTACACATGCCACATTGTTTCCTTTTTAATGGTTATGTAAAATATCCTTTCTTAAATATAGTGATTACTTAATACTCTGCACCAAGAAATAATATATTTGAGATGAGAATTCTTTTCACTTTTTTCTCTTAGCAAATTTACTGTGTTTGCTCATTATAGAGTACAGGTAATCCCCCTCTACCCCGACCAAAGATGTGAAATTAAAACTTTCTTGTAAGCATGCCACTAGAAATAAGTGTTTTTAAAAATATGCTTTCCAGTGTATATGGGAAAGAGTGGATGGGGATATATGTTTAGACATATATGTTTGTACATTAATTTTAAAGCTATTTAATAGTTTTTTCATTTAATATATGTCCTTAATATCATAAACATCTTTCCATGTCATCATTTTCAGCATTCAAAATTATTACTTAGAATTTCATCCCTGATTGGAATCAGTTTTTATTTTGGAGTCAGACGCGCTACTGTTGCGCTACGAGGCCCTCAGTTTTTATTTTGGATAGTTACATTGTTTGTAGTTTTTTATATTTATAATAAACACTGCTTTGAACATGCTTGTATCTGGATTATTGTTACGGAAAGCTTGGCACTTGTCCTCAAGGCCGCATCAGAAAAAAAAGAGGACAAGTGGTTTGGGGAGACAGAAAGAGATTTATTAATTTGCCCTATTTGCCCTGTAAATGAGGAGGATGGAGACTCCTGTCTGAAATGCCATTGTCCTAATAATAAGCAGAAATACAGAGCTTTTAAAGGGAGACCACTCAGCTTCAGGCAATTGCTGTTCAACTGCAGTTGATGATTTTGATGGTTCCATCTCATGACCTCCTCCCAGGACCTCTGTCAACCTGCAGGCTGTTCCGCTGAGCCATCTCCTGTAGCACAGAGAACTAAAGACATTCCCCTGCCCCTTCCAATCGCTGGCTTGAAACAGGGATGTAGGTCCTAGTTCTTCAAAAGGAGTGGGGGATGTTTTAAAGTGACATAAAACATTTTTGTTGTTTTTTTTCAGGCCATTTTCTCTGTTACATCATTTTTATTCTTTCTCAATTATTGCTCGGTGAAAGGTATAAATGTTAAAAAGGAATCCATAAGTATTTTAATTACTTCAGTACATTCAAATATAATATATAAATATACTCAAGCTATACTGACGGGTGCTATGGGAGAAGTGGAAGTGTCTTTCCCATCTCATTTCTCCGAAGTAGCCATCTTTCACAATTTCGTTTTTTATTCTGATGGATACTGTCATAATTCTAAATAATACTTTTTGCCTTCATCACTTGGCTTATTTAACACATTAACTGCCATGTGAGTTGTATCTGACTCAGGCTGGTTTTGAGCCAAGGGCCTCATGAAGCATATATAACTCACATGTCTCTTCACCTTGGGAACTGTGTGAACTATTTTTCAAGTTGCATATAACTCATGCACAGAAAACAATAACAAGTAACACATTTTTCATTAAATTAGAAAGGATCATTTTGTGCGAAAGTCCTCATTTTATTTTTGTAATAAAACACTGGCCCCAAGGAAAATTTTTTTCAGTCAGTGTGGCAGTCAATGTGTTAAGTAGTATATATTGATTATTGAATAGCTGGAGGGAATTTATGCTAAGGACAAGTGGGACAGGTTAATGCAAAGAAAATTTACAAGTACCAAAATACCAAACAGTAGAGGAATAGCCAAATGAATTATTTAGTTCTTGAAAATCCTGTATTTTAAAGTATATTGTGTGATCAGAGAAACGTTCATGATTTTTTTGAGAAGTATAAATAAGTGAAACCTATAGTGGACAAACTATATTTTCAGTATAATTGAGTTTCATTTTATATATATGTATGTGTACACCCATATATATATGAAAAACTAAAAAGTAATTCACAGAATGTTAACAATAGTTATCTCATGGTAATAGAATTGTAGTTGGTTTTTTAAATTTTTTTTATACATTGGCTAAATTTTCTAAGATGATTATTATAAAGAAAAAGTCACTTTTGTTCATCGTCAGCTATTGTTCAGTAATAATAACAAGGATAATAGTGTTCATGGATTCCATTTATGGAAGAATTACATGGCCAAGTACTGCACTGAATGCTTTATGTTCAGAAGTTTATTTGAGCATTAATCAACCTTAGAAAGTAAACACCATATTTTTATATATATTCCCTATATAAGATCACATGACTGTTGAGTGGGCCAATATTGGATCCCACATCTGACTCTAAAGCCCAAATTCATGAATTTTTATGATATATTGAATAGCGTTGATTTTTAAAAATTGTGGTAAAATCCACGTAGTGTAAACAATTTACTATCTTAACCTTTTTTTAGTGTACTGTAAGTAGTGTTAAGTACATTTATATTGTTGTGCAGTAATCCTCAGAACTCTTTTTCATCTTGTAAAACTGAAACTTTATATCCATTAAACAACTCCTCATTCTCCCCTTCCTCTGTCCCTGGCAACCTATATTCTGCTTTCTGTCTCTATGAATTTACTCTAGGTATCTCATAGGAGTGGAATTTTATAGTATTGGTCTTTTTGCGACTGGCTTATTTCACTTAACAAATATCTGCAGGGTTTATCCATGTTGTAGCATGTGTCACAATTTCCTTCCTTTTTAAGCCTGAATAATAGTCCATTGTATGTATATAACTCATTTTGTTTATTCATCCTTTGATGAACGCTTGGATTGCTTGCATCTTTTGGCTATTGTGAATAATGTAGCTATGAACATAGGTGTATAAATATCTCTTCCAGTTCCTACATTCAGATCTTACAGATATATGCTCAGAAATGGAGTTGCTGGGTCATGTGGTAATTTTATTTTTAACTTTTTGAGGAATTGCCATAGTGTTTTTTATAGTGGCCACCTCATTTTACATTCCTACTGACAGTGTACAAGGGTTCTAGCTTCTCCAAATCTTCACCAACACTTGTTATTTATGTTTTTTTAGTAGTCATCCTAATGAGTGTGAGGTTTGTTTTGTTTTTGGAGTGTGAGATTTTAATAGACTTGATTTTTAAATTCTTCAGACCTTTTTAGGATGAATAAATAATTAATAAACAAATATCATATACGTATCATACACTTAATCAGTTGAACTACTGATATTTGTGTTCAAAATTAAGAGAGTTATAATAACCAAAAAGTTGGAAGAACTCAAATGTCCTTTATCTGATGGATGGATAAATAAAATATGCTATATTCATACAGTGGAATATTGGCAATAAAAGTCATGTATCGGTACATGCTACAATGTGGATAGATCTTGAAAAGATATGATAAATGAAAGAAACCAGACACAAAGACCATATATGATTCCATTTATGTAAAATATCCAAAATAGATAAATGCGTAGAGACAGAAAGTTTTTGCCAGAGGCCCAAAGCAGGGTGGGAAGGGGCCAATGGAGATGAATGGTGAATGACTACTAGTGGATATGGGCTTTCTTTAAGTATAGGAAGATACATGTAAAAAAAAATTAGGAGAAAAACTAGGTCTTTTTATCTCCTGTTTGGAGATAGAGTGTGTACAATGAAAGAGTTTTCATAAATTTTGAAATTATGGGGAAAAGAAGTTTATAGAACATGAATGAGAAGAAAACCATTTAGAAAAAAGTTTAATATATAGTTGGTTTTTCCTAGTGGGAGATTTTCTGTAGCTTTTTAAGTTTTAGGAACACTACATATATAATATGGTTGCTTTTAAAAATCATAATTTTTAATGATTCAATGTATCCTTTATTCAGAAAATAATTACAAAATTATTAATTGAATTTAATTATAGGAGCATTTAGAAATGCATAGTGCTTGAAAATTCATGCTTTTTATCCCTTTACATTGTGCAAGTACTTCCAAATGTTAGAAGGTAATCACCATTTGGTTGCAGAAGAGAAATCTAATTCAGTTGCTAACTTCAGTATAAACAGATCTAATCATATTGTTTGCCTAGCTGTAATTCTAAAGCAGCTTGGATTACAGTACTTAGATTAGCTGATTTTTCCATTTAATATTAGGTGAGGGGAAATTCTGTTGTTTTAGGTTTTGACAGGAAGCTGTTATTGACAGGAACCTGTAGTATTATACTAACATGTTATAGTTTCAAAGTCACAGAGCCAGGAGGAGGTGGTTCTCTCCTTCTTACCAACCCCAAAGCTTGGATTTCCTCTCCTCTGTCCTGAACTTTCTGAACACAGGAGACAATTATTTATTTCTCATACTTTCTAGAATAAATGGACAAGGCCTGTACTTTCCTATTGTAAGACCTGTCTGAATGTCCGGTGCAACTGTACCAACCTTTAGCTTGTAAGTAAGGTCAGTGAAAAGCTGCCCATATTCAAACAAGGCTCAGAAAGAAATCATAGCCCACCCCCTTATATTCCACCAGACCTAAGTTTTGCTTTTGTGTGTTAGAACTGTATTGCTGTTTAAAAGTAGAAACTTGGTTTGGGGAAGAAAAATTCTCTTCGAATACCATAGAGTTCCTGTCTATGCCTGATCCATCTATGAATTATTTAACTTAAATTTTCAATTCTTTACTTTTCAAGCGTATTTGTAATGTCAGAGGTCTGATAACTGAACCTTTGAATGCCTTTTTGTAAGATAATGTTACTTTTAATTATTTAGGTTTGTGAGAAGTTGTCTTTTACTACTTAACGTGTAGCATCTTTTGGTGTCCAAAGGAGTTCTTGCTAATGGTTGTACTGCTGGAGAACATGTTTTTGGTTCCCTGGGGACAGCATCAAAGAGTCCAACAGCAGCTGTATCAACAGAAATGTGCCTGTAGTACATTATTGTGATTTAAAAAGTACTTTGAAGATTGGGCATTTTGCACCAAAATAGTAGCTTTATTGTCTGAAATAGTGAGAGATTTGACAAAGCTACTTCAAAAAGAAAAATGGTGTTTTCAGTTCCTCATTTCATTTACACATCTGACCGTTTAAATATATGGTATTTATTCACCAAAAATGCCTTTAAATTTCCTTGTTTCATGGTTAGAAACAGTCTGTCAGATTCTAACAGGTTATCTTGTATATTTTGACTAGAATAGAATAGATAAGCCCTAGTCTTTATCAACTGAAGGCCTGAACTGTCTCTCAGCAATACACTTAAAATCTTTTTTCCTACCTTTCTCTTCTAATACTTTGGGAACCATATAGCAAAAGAACAAAATGTTTCTTGTGTGATTTCTAGTTATCTTCCTGTTCATATGAATTGGTAGTAGGTTTGTTAAGGAACCTTTCAATCAGTGCTTTTCTGTTAAATATAATCCTAAGTGATTACATTTTCATTTAATTCCTTTCCCTTAAGAAGGCAACACTTTATGAAATTTATATATGTAAACTAACGTTCTTAGAATCCTATCAGCAGGGGAGGTTTACAATATCTTATTGAGAAAATTAAGAGCGAGAGTAATTATTTTCTTCAGAACCACTAAAGTGAGACAAAAATCCTGATTTCCTGATCCTAGTGAGATGATTTGTGTATTATATTGCTTCAAAGAATTTTAGAAATTGGCTTGGTTCTGAAATTTTAAATAATTTATACAGATTTTTTAATATATTCTGTGTCAAAATTATAAGCATTGAAACCTCAGCTTTTGAAAATTCCTAAGAAATTAATTTAACCAGTTATTTTCTGGCTAAAGAACAATTCATACTTTTGTGAAAGTTTTCTTTTAATTATTTTAACCAGGTACAAATGAAAATAAATTTCATACTTACTTTTCTCCTTATACATAATTGACTGAACATAACTGCATAATGATTTGGTAATTTACCTGATAATGTGGTATTATTATTTTGCTTCAATATATAATGCCAGTTGAGCCTTTTTTTTTCCTCTAATGTTTATCGAATACTTACTGTAAGCTAGGCACTGCTCTAGACATGATATCAATGTAGTTATGGACTAAATAGTCTCAGACTGCAGGGCTTTGAATTCGTAGCTGTATCTGTGGTTTCTCCTTCTTGCCATTATTTAGCATAATGTTAAGAGCATGAGTTCAGGAACTAAGCTGTTAAAATTTGTATCCTGGCTCTACTACAGGTTAGACATGTGACCATAACCACAATACCATTAAACACTTGAAAGAATAGTAATTTTTAATGCCATAAAATGATTTCTTTGATTGTCTCATAAATGTATAACCCTTCTTTGCCTCAATTTTTCCATCTGTAACCTGGGCCAGTGATGTAACCTACCTCCTAGGGTTGTTGTAAGGATTCAAAAGAACACATGTAGAATGTTTGGAATAGGTCTGGCACATAGTGCTATAGAAAGTGTTAGTCATCACTGCTACGATGAATGCCATCATTTCACAATGCTGTCAGACTTCTTGCCCCATCTTCTCTTTAAATCTCTTTAATTTGGGAAAACTGATAACCAAGCTTGTTAGAACTAAGCACAAAACAAAATAAATCAACTGTGTGAAACCTGAGATTTCGCTCCAAAAAAAAAAAATGTATGATACATGCTTTGGCATTACATTTTGGATTTTGGCTGCTGAGAACCTTTTTTTCTTAGACATAACCTTTAATAGGCCATGCTTATAAATGAAACCTGAATAAGAAAGAATATAAAGTAAAGTTTATCTTACTATGACTTATTTTTTTAGGGAAAAAGATCTTGAAGAAGCTCTGGAAGCAGGAGGCTGTGATCTTGAAACTTTGAGAAATATAATTCAAGGGAGACCACTGCCTGCTGATCTGAGAGCCAAAGTTTGGAAGGTAACTAGAAACTAAAATTAATAAAATATAATCACTTAAGAATATTTTTCAAAATTTATTGTTTCATCTGCCTTAGTTGCAGAAGACTTTAGCTTATGAGCATGCCACATCTAGAAAAAACAGCAACTTATTAAACAACAACTTATTAAAATGTATGTTTCTGTAGTGTTTAGTATTTTTAATAACAAGATTTAGATTTTAGAAGGCAATGGGTTTTTTTTCCACCATGCTTCATTTTAATTATAGGTAATATTTTCTTTTGTAGCCATTAGAAATGGTGTTTATGAAAATTGTTTAATGAAAAGGGGAAATATAATACAACCAATGAGTAAAATCAGATACACAGTTGGAGATATGCAATGATCTCAACTATGTTAAAAAAAAAAAAAAAAAAGGAAATATGCCTTTGTATGTTGACATTATAGGAGATTTTCCGGTGCTTTATTTTCATCTTTTCATCTGTTCTCCAGTTCATGTATATTATTATTTTAAAAAATTTTGAATTAAGGTTGTTATGATTACAAAAGGGATATATATATATTTGTGAAAACACACGGTATAAATATAAGCACAAAGGATCAAATAAAAATCATCTACCACCTATAGGTGAACATAAAAGGTTTTGGTGTATAACTTTTTACCTCTGCATATATAATTTAACAGAAGTATAATCATAACTCTACACAGCATTCTGAACATTTTATTATAGAAATTTAAGCACATGCGAAAGTATGGAGACTTATATAATGAACTTCCATGTACCCATAACTCAGCTTTATCTGTTATCAACCTTTGGGCAATCTTGTTCAGCATCCCCATCCTTTCCTCTTCTCCCCACCAATTGGATTATTTTAAAGCAAATCCGTGGTAGTATACAAATAGTTTAATATGAAAGTATAAAATACTGAAAAGAATAGAGATTCCTTAATATAATAAAATAATTTTTTTACTTGTCTCATCCATGTATTCTTACAGGTGATTTGTTTAAATTTGAATTCTAGGAGGCCCAGCCATTGCATTTGGTTGATATGCCACTTCAGATTCTTTTAATCAATACAGTGGTTTTTTACATACTAAAAAACCTTATAAAATATGAAGAACGTTTTCTGAATTTATTAAGTAATCTTCTGTAAAATTTTTAATTGTACATAGCACAGATATACTTTTTCTTTGCCAATGTCACATTCTGTATTGTTTTTACATTTAAAAAAAACAGAAAAGATGGTTGCTTGAAATAAATTTATATATGCAAATATATCAATGTTTTATGTAATTCATTTTATTCACTAAGCATGAAGTAGTCATATCTAATGTAGGAGGATTTAAAGTAATTCTGTTGATTGATTGTGATGTGACCAAGGGCTTAGCATATAATGCTAGTTGGTTTTTTAATCTTGCTTGCAGATTGCTCTGAATGTTGCAGGAAAAGGTGATAGTTTGGCATCATGGGATGGTATTTTAGACCTTCCAGAACAGGATACCATTCACAAAGATTGCCTACAGTTTATTGGTAAGTTTAATAATTATTTTCAAACAGCAGAAAATTTTGGGTGGAAGAACCACTGTTTAGTAGAATTATCTTGTTATAATTTGGGAATTTGTAAAGGGCTTGTAAATAGTTCTAAAACTTTTCTTTTGAAATTCTTATGAAATAATGTCTAACAACTTTAAGAAAGAAACTAGTTTTTACTGTTTCTTTTGCATTATATGTTGAATTTTTCATATACATTTATAGTGTTTTGCAGTCTTAAACATGGATTTTGTATAATTAAAGATATGTATGAGTATATATAGTCCTAAAATTAAAGGAGTCTGTGTTCCAAAAGTTTATCTAAAAATCATAGTTTGTGATCTGCTATAGAAAAGCTGTTGTAAATAATGGGTGAGTAGGTTTCCAATCACCCCACAAGTCTATTTCAATTCACAGTAAAGATTAAATTAATTTATACTCTCCTTTTTATCTCTAGTTCATTGGTATCTTTTTCTTTCTTTTTCTGTCATATTTTAGTTAAATTATTGGTCAAATAGGTTTTTGTGTAATAACCACAACAGAAACATTATTGCTGATATGGCAAAAGGAAGGGAATTTGGTGGTGGAAATGAATTATTTTTTCTTCTGTTGCCAAAGTTATTTTGTCAGTTGCCCATCATTGGGTAGATGATAATCTGTTCAGAAAACACTTTTGCTTTCCAGGAATATAAGTTATGCCTATCTTTGCCTACCCCTCTACTTCAGATTGACCATTCTTATGTTTAACATATATATAGGCCAAACATTATTTAGTGCTGATGTTTAGTAAATAGTGGTTATATGGAAGTCTTCTGTTTCTTTCCCTTCTTTCTCAAGGAACTAGATAATGAAATACTCCTAAGTGAAAGTGATTGCTGTTCTTATTTTTCTTTTCTTTAAACAACTGTTTTGCTTAAAGTTAAAAACAAGAATATTATAAAGTGCTTTGGCTATGTGTTTTTCTTGGATTTTAGCTTTATGAACCAATTATAGTTAAATATAAGGGAAAATTTGCTTTTATGTAGTTTAACTTAGCCTTTGTCATACTCTAAATGTACCGATAGATATTGTATATTTGTAAAGAAGTGTTATGTCAAATAACTGAGCCTTCAACATGACTTTGGTAACTTTTTATTTGGACTCTTATTTTCTAGACCAGCTTGCAGTGCCAGAGGAGAAGGCAGCAGAATTACTTTTGGATATTGAATCTGTAATCACCTTTTATTGTAAATCACGTAACATTAAATATAGCACATCTCTTAGCTGGATACATCTACTCAAACCATTGGTACATCTTCAACTGCCACGCAGCGATTTATACAACTGCTTTTATGCAATCATGAATAAGTACATTCCCAGGTAAAATATGAATTAGTTATTATAGTTGTTTAAAGTGAATAAAGGTCTAGTTTGCTTTGAACTAAAGTTGTTAGATTGACTTTGGTGGTGAAGTAAAATGTTCAAATAATTTTTAAGGTTGTTTGAGCCATAGTTATTTGACTTCATTTTTGTGATTATAAACATTTTTTAAAGGATTCTTTAGTTAAGAATTTATACTTCTAAAACAGTGCTTACCAGGGTTGGTGTCAGGGGAAGAAATGGGGAGGTGTAGGTGAAAGGATACAAAGAAGCAAACATAGAATGAACAAGTCAAAAGATTAATATACAACATGAGAATGATAGTTAATAATAGTGTATCGTGTTAGAGACTTTTTGCTGAAAGAGTGGGTTATAGCTGCTTTTGCCACAGGGGGAAAAATTGGTATCATGTAAGATGATGGGTGTGTTATTTTGACCCACTGTAGTAACCATTTTATTATATATGTTTCTTATAACATCATGTTATGTATACTTTAAATATACACAAGAAATTTATATTTTTTATTTTTATTTTTTTTTTTGAGACAGAGTCTCACTCTGTTGCCCAGGCTAGAGTGAGTGCCGTGGCATCAGCCTAGCTCACAGCAACCTGAAACTCCTGGGCTCAAGCAATCCTTCTGCCTCAGCCTCCCGAGTAGCTGAGACTACAGGCATGCGCCACCATGCCTGGCTAATGTTTTCTATATATTTTCAGTTGGCCAATTAATTTCTTTGTATTTTTAGTAGAGACGGGGTCTCACTCTTGCTCAGGCTGGTCTCGAACTCCTGACCTTGAACTATCCGCCCACCTCGGCCTTCCAGAGTGCTAGGATTACAGGCGTGAGCCACCGCGCCCGGCCAAGAAATTTATATTTAAAAAAGAATTTATGCTTCTAGAGTTGATATATATAACTCTTTAAGCTTATTTGGTGGTATACCTACTTCAATTTCTTTCTTTTTTTTTTTTTATTGGGGGAAAACTACAAATCATTTACAATACAATGTTTACAGTCACAATTTGTAGTGAGCCGATTTCCCAAAATATATTACCACTCAAGTTAACTTATCTTGTTACATTCAAAAACCTACTCTGTCAAAGTAGTCCAGAGAGTAAATACATAGTGCTCCAACTGTATCTACGTACAACCAACACTCCATTTTAAGTGTACAATTAAATGATTTTCAGTGAATTCACCTTTTAAAACAGTTGTATTATGCTTTATTCAACTAACTATGAGATGTGAGGTTGGTAGCTCATGTCTCTCAATTGTTATTTTACTGTAGCTTTTAAACTGTTCATATTTAAAATAGTAAATTAACAAAGTATGTTTAGAAAGGATTCAAAATCTTCAGAAATTTTAAATTAAATAACACTTTTGGCCCTGAGAATGATTTCTGTCTTAGGGAATTAGAAAAGTTTTGCAAAGCCCCATTATTTATTTTTATCTATATTTATCTTTTTCACATTTTGTTTTAAACAAAATTCTGCTCATCCTGTTGTTTTCAGCAAGGAAGTATACACTAACAGGTAGCTGCTCTGAATGCAGCTCAATGCACTTAAATAAAGATGGATGGTCTTGTTAAAAATGCCCCAAAGACTTCAGCCAACATTGACACAGCCCCTGTTTCCCACGCAAAAAGAGCAGCTCCCATCCCCCAAGAAAAACACTGGGTATATACTTTGCTAACCTATCACAAAGTAAGATTTTTAATTATTTTTAGTTAGCACATCATAATAGGTCCTATTTCTTGGGTACAGTGTGATATTTTGATACATGTGTACATTTTGTAATGATCAAAAAAGGGTAAGTAGCAAATCCATCACCTCAAACATTTATCATTTTCTTTTAGGAGCACTCAAAATGCTCTCTTATGCCTATTTTAAAATATAAAATAGATTGTTGTTAACTATAGTCACCCTACTGTGCTATATAGAACACTAAAACTTACTCTTCCTATCTAGTTGTAATTTTGTTTCCATTAAGCGAATGTCCCTCTTTCCCCCTCCCCCTACTCCTCTCAGCCTCCAGTAACAACTATTCTACTCTCTCACTTCTACAAGATCAACTTTTTTAGCTTTCACATATCAGTGAAAACATGCCATACGATCTAGCAACCCCACTACTGAGTTACATACCCAAAAGGAATAAAATCAGAATGCCAAGGAGCTGTCTGCACTTCCCTGTTTATTGCGGCACTATTCACATTAGCCAAAATATGGACTCAAAGTAAATGTTCATCAGCAGATCAATGGATAAAGAAAATGTGCTATATAGACACAACTGGACATGATTTGTCCATAAAAAAGAATGAAATTCTGTCATTTGCAACAGCATGGATGAGCCTGGTGGACAGGTTGCTAAGTGATATGAGGCAGGTATAGAAAGAAGTAAGCTTTTTATTTATTTACGTGAGAAGTGTTTCTTTAACATTAGTTTCATTTCACACCTGTAATTTTAAAACAAAATAGGAGCTTTCTTCCATCCGAAACATAGTGTATAACATCAACAATGTAAGCTCTGTGATTTGACAGCTCAAAGACTTAGGAAAACCACACGAGCTGTCTGACCCTCAGATGCCACACATTTAACATGAGTAAAACAGTGTCCACCCCAGAGGCTTGCATGTGAGAAATATGTATGAAAGCCATTTGTAGTTTTTAGAGTAGCACAGAAATGAAAGAACTTAAAATATTTATTGTAAAACTCTTGGAGCTGACCAGTGAGACAAGTGGCCTGAATAAAAATAAATTGATCAGCTATATTATCTCTAGGTCAAAATGCAATAAATGTACAATTAATCAAGTGGTTTAATGTAAAAGTATCTAAAAATAAGCCATTTAAGTTAGCCCACTGTTATACTGTTAGTGGTGAGAATAGACTTGGAAATTTGCTGACACTAGATGGAATCTCGTGGTCTCTTAGGCTCTGGTCCCCAGAGGTTCACATACACGATGGAAGAGAATGCAGAACTTAAGGATACAAAAATATGAAATCAACATTCACCAATGTCACATGCTTAGAAATATCAAGGATGATCCAGAGAAGTAATGTTTTTATTGGGAGTCACTGTTTACATTTACCAGAGTATCTAGTGTTAGTTAATTTTTAGCAGTAGGTAATTAGCGTGGACATGACAATAACAAATCTTTGTGAAAATTCTTCTCCCGAAGGACAAGAAACCTGGATTCCTCACTGAAACTGGGTTTCAATGTTCTGGAATGCACAGAGGAATGGGCTTTCAAGAGCCAAGTAACCACCACCTGTAGCCTTAGAGTATTCAGAGCAGCATAGCTTTGGGGCCAAGCATCCTCCGGTTACCAATCCAAACAGGCCAACCCAGTGGGATTTCTGGTGAGATCAGGATGGAATACAAGTGTTTGGAACGCAAGATAGGTGGTGGAGACTGAATGTTACCTCTAGGGGCAGGAGTTGAATCACTGGTGCTTTTGGTCAGATATTCAAAGTCTGGCGTTTGGCGAGAAGATGCACTTTGATGTACTGAGCTTGTTTGCATGTAATTTCTGGAAACAGAGCACATGGTTCTAATTCTGATGCCAAAATGTGTCAGATGTCTGAGCTTAAGCAAGTTCTGTAGGCTTTCTCTGCCTAGGTTTTCTTCCTTCAGAAATATTGAATTATTTTGAATTTTAAATTATTGTTAGAGTATATTAGTAAAATATGAGGGTAACAGATACTGGGAGCAGAAAGGCTAAGGAGGATGAAAAAATATATACAGGAAATGTCTTGAAATTCAGAGCTACATATTGTCTTAAATTTGTCTATACCTTGGTGTTTCTGCCGAAGTAATTAGAAGAAGATTTCCATAATGTGGAGGGTTATCACTCCACAGAGGTCACATTTCTGACCCTGTACTAAAGCAAGGAGAAAAAAATTGTATATATGTGAACATATCCAGTGAAACAGTTATTGGATGCAGTAAAATATTCAACACAAATGGGCACATGACTATGGGTAGGGTGATTTATGAAGTAATTCAACCAGACAACCTTTAAATTCCAGAGAAACTCAAGAGGCTCCCAAAATTGCCTCTGTTAACAAGATGACTTTATAAAAGAATAGTAATAAAAAAAATAGTGAAACTGTCTGTCCTTCGAGAAATGGAATAAAACTGCAGACTTCAAATTCCCGATAAGCCGGGCCTTGAGGGGCGAGAGTAAGCACATCCTGTCCTTTCTGTTAAGAATCTCACCAGAGAAGTCCCAGTGGAGATTAATTTTCTACCAGGTTGGAAACTTGGATTTAGATAGAATGTGACATTTAACACTGCAATTCAGCAAACCAAAGTGTGTGGTTGGCATATTCTGAAAACAGTTTAGGACTGTGCAGGTCTACACTGACAAAGAATCTTTAAGGTGGACATATTGAGATTCCAACTACAGACCTTCAAAAGGGCTTAGAATGTGGGTTCAAGGTCACCAGGAGATGCTATTTACATTCTAAGGGTCAGTTGGTTCTCCTGACACTACTGCCGTCCCCAAATATGAGTGAAGACCATAGTGTGGGAGGCTAAAAGGGCAGTTGTCATAGTGTGGGAAGCTGAAAGGGCAGTTGTCCTGGCTGTTCAGGAGAATGGAAACTAGTAGCAGGTGAAAGTTGATGTGAGGCTTGAAGAAGCAAAAAGGGGATGGATGGGAAGGTTAAACAAAATTTAGCAACTGCAGAAAGCCATTGTCATTCCTAGGGCTGAATGAGAAAAGGGAAACTGCTGTTACTCAGAGGTCCCCCATCATTGTACCACTGAGCCACTGATGTGGGGATCCCGCAGTCCCAGGAGACGGCACATGGTGGCTGCTACTGCTGCCTCTGCTTTTGCCACACCACTGCTAGCCACTGTCACAGGTGCCAGCAGAAATAGAGAAAAAAAGTGTTTAATCTCTTTTTTTCCCTCTCAATCTCCTACTTACACTATGCATTTGTAGACCATAACAGGAAGCTGGCTGGCAAAGCATCTGGGAAAAGCATTTGTGAGGATGGCTTTAAAGCGTGAATGTGAAGCTGAGAAGTAACAGATGAGAGACAGCATGGGCTGATTACCCAGAGATATTTCTTTTCTATGTTTGTAAGAATCAGCAACAATGGGGTTATTCTGACAGGGAGGATCTGGAGAACCCAAAGGGAACCAGAAATTGAAGATTCACTTACTTTCCTGGTGAAATTCAGCTTCAGTCCTGCTCTGTGCAAGCCAAGGCTAACTAATGATCTCCACTTACGCAGGGACATCTGCTTAACTCAGAACCCCGAGGACTGTTGGGAAGATCCAGGACTCTGGGAAATGTAAGATGTGAAAATAGACAATCTTTAAAATCCTTAAAAGGAAAGATTATTAACATTCTCTGAGTGAGAGAGACAGAGAGAGAGAGAGAAAAAGAAGGAGGAAAATGAAGAGGATGAGAGGAAGGAGGAGTTAGAAAACAGAGAAGGAAAAGGAAGAGGAGGAGGAGAAGAAGGAGGTAGAAGTGGTAAAGAAGTAAAAGAGAAAATATATGGTCAGAAGAATGGAGAGAAGCCATTGAGTTTGTGTGAGTGGGAAACAGGACAATGTTAATAAGAAAAGGAAAGAGGAAGTTTCCCTCACTTATTAGCATGGCATGATCAATGTCCTGAAAAATAATCAATCAAACCTCTCTCTGCATCCATTTTGGATGATAGA
This sequence comes from Lepilemur septentrionalis, assembly GCA_963573855.1. Classification (NCBI taxonomy): domain Eukaryota; kingdom Metazoa; phylum Chordata; class Mammalia; order Primates; family Lepilemuridae; genus Lepilemur; species Lepilemur septentrionalis. The sequence goes on along the minus strand of CAUYMX010028474.1, from coordinate 234 downwards.
TATGTCTGAAGAAGAATCTTAAGGGGAGAAGGGAAATATATTAACAAGGGCAAGTTTAATTTCTACATGGGGTAATAATAATACAAATATAAATTATGTTAATAAAAGACTACTTCTCCCATGACATATAACAATGTAAATCAGGGAATGGCAAGGGAGGTGAAGACTATAGGGACACAGGCTGCTAATATTGTACATCTTCTCAATTTTCCATGTCCCTACTTACTTTTCCAA
>CAUYMX010028472.1:0-11410 GCA_963573855.1 Lepilemur septentrionalis | reverse complement strand
CCATTCTAAGAGGAACTCTCAAACTATACAAATATATGGAACTTAACACATTGACTGCCACATTAGAAAAAAAATTTTTTTCCTGGGGCCATGGTGTTTTATTAAAACAAAATGATCCTTTCTAATTTGTTATTTTTTATTGTTTTCTGTGAATGAGTTATATGCAACACAATCCATGTTTTTAGAATTAAATTGTCAATAGTAACTGTAAGAATAAGAATATTAACAAGTAAGATTTTTCACTAACCAACTGCAGGGTTTTGCTTCATGCAGCCCCAGGGTCAAAACTAGCCTGACTTAAATACAACTCACATGGCAGTCAATGTGCTAAAAAAAAACCTGCTTGTGTATGATCTTTGGCTCAATAACGAAATCAAAATAGAAATTTAAAATTTTTATGGAACAAATGAAAATAGTAACACAAACTATCAAAACCTCTGGGATACAGCAAAATCAGTGCTAAGAGACAAATTTATAGCATTAAATGCCTACATCAAAAAGATTGAAGGATGACAAGTTAACAATCTAACAGCACACCTCAAGGAACTAGAAAAACAAGAACAAACCAAACCAAAGCTAACAGAAGAAAAAAAAAGTTAAAAAAATCAGACAAGAACTAAACAAAGTGAGATCAAAAAAATAAAAAAACACAAAGGTCCAATGAAATGAAAAATTGGTGCTTTGAAAAGATAAACAAAATTGATAGACCGTTAGCTAGATTAGCCAAGAAAACAAGAAAGAAGATTAAAATAAGCTCAATCAGAAATGAAAAAGGAGACATTACAACTGATACCACAAAAATATAAAACATCATCTGAAACTACTATAAACATCTCTGTATCACCGACAATCCAGAAAACCCAGAAGAAATGGATAAATTCATGGAAACATACAACCTACCAGGCTTGAAACAGGAAGAAATAGAAATTCTGAACAGACCAACAATGAGTAGTGAGACTGAATCAGTAATATTAATAAAATATCTTCCAAAAACAACAAAAAACCAGGACCAGATGGATTCATAGCCAAATTCTATCATATGTACAAAGTAGAACTGGTACCAATACTACTGAAACTTTTCCAAAAGACTGAGGAGGGATCCTCCCTCATTGAAGCCAGTATCACCATGATACCAAAGCCAAGAAAGGATACAACAAAAATGAAAACTACAGGCCAATTCCCTCATGAACATAGATGTCAAAATCCTCAACAAAATACTAGCAAACCAAATCCAATAGCACATCAAAAAGATAACATAACATGATCAAGTATGTTTTATCCCAGAATGTAAGGTTGGTTAAACTTATGCAAGTAAATAAATGCAAATCACCACATAAACAGAATTAAAAACAAAAACCATATGATCATCTCAATAGATGCAGAAAAAGCATTTGATAAAATCCGGCATCCTTTCATGATAAAAACCCTCAACAAACTAGGCAAGAAGGAATATACTTCCAAATAATAAAAGCTATATATGACAAACTCACGGTCAACATCACACTGAACAAGGGAAAGTCCAAACCATTCCCCCTAAGAATTGAAACAAGATAAGGATGCCCACTTTCACTACTTCTATTCAATATAGTACTGGAAGTCCTAGCCAGAGCAATCAGGAAAGAGAAAAAAAAATAAAGAGTATCCAAATTGGAAAAGAGGAAGTCAAATTATCTCTGTGTTCATGATATGATCTTATACCTAGAAAACCCTAAAGTCTCCTCAAAAAGGCTCCTAGGTTTAATAAATGAATTCAGTAAAGTCTCAGATTACCTAATCAATATGCACAAATCAGTAGCATTTTTATACACCAATAATGACCAAGCTGAGAACACAATGAAGAACTCAAGTCCATTTATAATAGCTTCAAAAAAAGTAAAATATATAGAAATGTATTTAACTAAGGAAGTGAAAGATATCTACAAGGAAAACTACAAAATGCTGATGAAAGAAATGCTGGATAACACATAAAAATGTAAAAACATCCCATGCTCCCAGATTGGAGGAATCAATATTGTTAAAATAACCATATTGCCCAAAGCATTCTACAAATTCAGTGAAATTCTTATCAAAATACCAGCATCATTTTTCACAGAATTAGAAAAAACCTCTAAAATTCATATGGAACATAAAAAGAGCCAAATAGCTAAATCAATACTAAGAATAAAGAATAAAACTGGAGATAACACATTACCTGGCTTCAAATTATACTACAAGGAGATAGTAACCAAAACAGCGTGGTATTGGTATAAAAGTAGACATATAGATCAATGGAACAAAATAGAGAACCCAGAAATAAAACCATGTGCTGGAAGTGGCAGACCCATGAGGAGGTCAGCTACCCCTCCCCATGGAGCCAAATCCCTTAGATAGGGGTTGCCACAGAGGATAAGAAAATTAATAGGAAATAGAGAGAATAAAAGGATACACAGGAGCTAAGGTATAGTTTATAGTTTTATATAAAAAGATCAGAATGATCACAGTGGGGTTACTCAGGAGACTAGACATATCCCCATGAATGTCTAGCAATATGGTTAGATTCACACAGGTTTTTATAATCGCAGATATCAATTACCAGTTGTCAGGGTAACATATTTGCATATGAGGGAATGCAGTTGCTAGTGGAGACAGGTAGTGGGTTGGGGTCAAAAGTCCTTTCAAAGGGCTTCTATCAAGTTTTAATCTATCTAGGGGAACAAACAGGTACAAAGTCTTTCAAGGGCTAACTTCCAAGTTCTAAGAGGTAGTTATCAATTAACAAAGAGGTATAGTGACTCTATATTTCTTTGATTTAGTTATTGTGGACTTAAAAGCAGACAGGAGTGAGCAGGAACCCTGTTTTCTACAAAACAAGTTGTTTATAACACAGGGGCATGTCTCTGGGCAAAGTGTATTCATTGTCTCTGGCTCCCATCCTGCGGGCCAGATATTTACCTTTGTCTTGTCTTTCAAGACACCAGGAAGTCCCACAGAGAGATAACTGGAAAGCCTTCCTGGAAAACATCCCTACCAGAGATTTGAGAGCTCTCCCAAGGCAGCCTCTGATAAGAGAACTAATTGAGTTCACATATTTCTTCAGGGCAAAACCCTTCAAACTCCTGTTTCTGTCTTTACTATAGCAATATTGGGTGATATAATAAAATAATGATCTTATGAGCCACATTTCCTTAATTCTTCAATCATATTTCTCAACAACCACATACCTACAACCAAATGCTCTTTGACAAAGCAGACAAAAACATACACGGGGCAAAAGACACCCTATTCAATAAGTGGTACTTGGAAAATTGGATCGTCATATGCAGAAGAATGAAACTGGATTCCTATCTCTCTATATATATGATAATTAACTCAGGATGGATTAAATGTAACACCTGAAACAACAAAAATATTAGAAAAAAACTCAGGACAAACTCTCCTAGACACTGACCTAGGCAAAGAATTTAGGCAAATGCAACAAAAACAAAAATAAACAAATGGAATTTAATTAAACTAAAATGCTTGTACAAAGCACAAAAAATAATCAACAGAGTAAATAGACAACCCACTGAATAGGAGAAAATATTCATAAACAATGCATCTAAGAAAGGCCTAATATCCAGAATTTACAAGGAACTCAACAACTCAGCAAGAAAAAGACAAAATAACCATATTAAAAAGTGGGCAAATGACATGAATAGGGATTTTTAAAGAGAAGATACAAACATATGAAAAAATGCTCAACATCATTAATTACCAGAGAAATACAAATTAAAATCATAATGAAATACTATCTTACGAAAGTCAGAATGGCCATGATTAAAAAAGTCAGAAAACAATAGATGTTGGCAGGGAGGAAGTGAAAAGGGAATGCTTATACACTGTTGGTAGGAATGCAAATTAGTACAACCTCTGTGAAAAACAGTATGGAGATTTTTCAAAGAACTAAAAGTAGACCTACCCATTCAATCCAGCAATCCCACTACTGGAAATCTATACAAAAGGAAAGAAATCATTATATCAAAAAGATATCTGCACTCATCTGTTTATCACAGCACAATTCACAATTGTAAAGATATGGAATCAACCTCAGCATCCATCAACCGATGAGTGGATTAAAAAACTGTGATATATATGTAGTAGCCCATGGTATATATACATACACACATATACCATGGAATACTACTCAGCCATAAAAAAATAAAATAATTTCTTTTGCCGCAACTTGGATCGAACTGGAGGCCATTATCTTAAGTGAAGTAACTCAGGAAAGCAAAATCAAATATCATATGTTCTCACTTATAAGAGGAGCTAAGCTATGGGGACACATGGTTGTACAGAGTGGAATAATAGACACTGGAGAGTCCAAAGGGAGGAGGATGGGAGTGGAGTAACGGACAAAAAACTACCTAAGGGGTACAGTGTAACACTACTTGGGTCACAGGTACACTAAAAGCCCACACTTCACCACTGTACAATATATCCATGTGATAAAACTCCAGTTGTACCCTAAATCTATAGGAATTTAAAAAAACACATTTATATCATGAATTGCATGAAACTCTTTTCCTATATTTTTATTTTTCACAAAATAGCAGTGCCCTTCCAAAAATATTTAAGTTTGCCAGTCTCTCCTCTCTTAAAAAGAAAAAAAGATATTCCTTTAGTCCTCTTTTCCTCTAGATGCTTACCCTATCTGTCTTCTTCCCTCTACAGCTAAGATTCTTTACAGTGTCTGCATTCTCTGGATTCTCTAGCTGACCTCCTATTCACTCCCCAACCCACTGAAATCTGGTTTCCTCTCCCACTAAGCCACTGAGGGTTCATTGCAACACCACTCAACCACTCAACACCACTGTAACTCCTTGCAGCTAAACTCATTTAACATTTTTTGGTCTTTACCTAGTTGGTCATTGTGACACAAAAATATAGTTAAGTAGGAAGAAGAGAGATTATCTGCCCCGAGAACTTTTTCCAAAAGCAGAACTGTTAAAGCATTTATTGTTGGAGTATTATAGTCACATAGCCAGGACAGTAAGTTGGCAACACTGTGGTGCAAAGAAATGGAAGAAACAGGGTAAGAGGTAGATAGCAAGGCACAGAAAGAAGAGAGTTGAGAATTTGATCCTTTTTGAATGGCTGAGTTCCCCATTAATGGTGGCAGCCACACCAAACCCTCTCCGTTGATAGAGAAACTTGGAATCCTCTTCTTAAACACTGCCCTTCCTTGGATTTGGGGATACCTCTCAACCCCAAGTCTTCCCTATGTACCATTTCCATTGCCTGTATCTCTGTTATCCTGGCTAATTTCTATTCATGCTTCAGGTCTTCACTTAAACATCTCCTCAACATAGAGGCCTTCCATGATTGTCCAGGATTAATTAAATCTCCTTGCTTTAGACAACTTTGCAACCTCTTTTGCAACTCATCACAATTGTAATGACTCGTTAAACATCTGTCTTTCCTGACTGTGATCTTGAGGAAGTCAGATGGAGATTACATGTTGTGTTCACTCACATAGTCCCAGGGCCTAAAAGAGTGGTTAATTATGAGCACTTGATAATTATTCCCTGAATTGTTAAATTGCATTGAACTGAATTGAAATTTTGTTAAATCAATTTTCTCATCACATTTTAGAAAGTGCATTTGTAATATAGGGAGTGTTTTAGTCAGTGTGGGCTGCTGTAACAAAGTACTGAAAACAACAAACATTCTAGAGGCTGGAAGTTTGAGATAAGGATCCCAGCAGAGTGGAGTTTTGATGAGGCCCTCTTCCAGATTGCAAACTGCCAACTTCTCTTTGTACCCTCACATGGGGTAGAAAGAGAACAAGCTAGTTCTCTGGTCTCTTCTAATAAGGGCACTAATACCATTCATGAGGGCTCCATCTCATGACCAAATTGTCTCCCAAAGCCTCCACCTCCAAATACCATCTCATTGGGAATTAGATATTAACATATAAATTTTGAGGGGACACAAACATTCAGCCCATAACAGGGAGCATTGAAAGAAGGAGAGTATTATCATGGTAATTGTCTAGAAGTGCTACCAATAAGGAATAGTTGAAGAACCTGAGAATATTTGATCTACTGAAGAAATATTACAGAAGAAAAAAACGCTTAAAGAGCTTGATCAAGTGTTGATCAAAGGGTACAAAATTTTATTTAGACAGGAGCTTTAGTGATTTATAACCCTAACCCTAACCCTAACCACAGAATGGTGACTACAATAAATAATAATATATTGTACATTTCACAGTTGTTAACAGAGTAAATTTTAAATGTTTTCACCCCAAAAAATAAGTATGTACAGTGCTATGGATTTGTTAATTAGTTTGATTTAATTGTTCCACACATATCAAAATATCATATTGAATATTATAAATATATAATATGTATAATTATTATTTGTCAATTAAAAATAAAATCTTAAGAAATTTAATGACTGTATAGGGACAACTGGAGAACTTAAAAATAGTCTTTATTAGAGAATAGTGTTATATCAATGTTAAATTTCTTCAGTATGCTAATCCTATTATAGAAATGAGGAAAATTTTTTTCTTCTTTTGAGATACTCATCTAAGAATGTAGGAGTGGGGAAAAAGTGTAAAAGCTAGATAGCAAGACAGAGAAGGAAGAGAGCTGAGGATTTTTTCAGCAATCCAGAAATATCAATGGACACAGACAGCAAGACAGCAGACAGCTGTGTCACAGCAAGACACAGAAAGAAGAGAGTTGAATGAACTGTCATGAAGTATGTAAAGTTAAAGCAACTGATTCTAAAATTATTAAATAAAAATATATGATAAGTAAATAAAGCCTATCATATGGAAGAGATATTGGAAGAGATTTGCTCCCTAAGACAAAACTAGAATGTGGACTATCAATTCAGCTCAATATGAAGAAGATCTTTCCAACAATTGAAGCTGACAAAAAAGTGACATGCATCTAAGTGGGAGGAGGTCCCTGCCTCTGCTATAGTTGAGACAACATGATCTTAAGCAGGAATTTCCTCACTAGAGAGGTGGTTGAAGGACATGAACCCAGAGTTTTTCCACACTCTCAGGTTTTCTTTGTAAGTGAAGGAATGGTAGAAACTAATATATCATCCCTTTTCCCCTTAGGCCATTCCAAGTTTTAAAGGGAAAAGCTGCATTAAGAGAAAAAGTTGACATACACTCATCAGAAAAGAACTATGTTTAACACACATTGTTGTCATGCTTTTTTTTCTTCGAGGTACATTGGACTTGTTCAAATACATAATGAACTTGTTTTATGTTCAATGTGTTTCCAGTGAAGGTTTGTTTGGTTGGTGGATGGGTGGGTTTATTTGGTTTTTAGTACCTATAAATGTATAATCCATGCAAACAACTTACTGTACTTTGCTCTTTTTCCTGAATTCCTTAGTCCAAGTTTGTAGTTCAAACTAGAAACAATTGCTCAACCAACATGAAAATGGTGATTGCTTATTGTTGGTGGATAATCTTATTATTCAAAAATTCAATAAACATTTTTATAGATGTTTAAAATTTCCAGTCAGTTCACATCCCTTGAGACATGGCTGGTAGCAAGAAGTAGCTTGCCAAAGATAGTTTAGAAGGGGAAAATTATTTTTTAAAGAAAATCATGAAACCATAATATTAGTTTAATTGATATTAGGGTTCTGGGGTTAAACACTTTCTGCATTAGTAACCACGCTATTTCACATTCTTTCTGTCTGATTTTTCTTGACTCTTAGTACCGGGCGGGAAAAAAAAAAACAGTAATTATGGTGAATATTGAGGTATTTGGAATTAAAAATAATTATACAAGTAGTTTTTTTAACAACACAGAGACAGTATTTAAATTGAGATTTTTTTCATGTATTATATTAGTGTGAATATTAGTTTTTCTCTACTATTTAGCAATATAGCACACATACACACACACACACACACACACACACCAGTTTTCTGACAAAGAGAATCAAAATTTTTTCTTTTGAGAAAATCATTTTGTGTAAAGTCCAAATAAACCCATTTAAAAGTCAAATCACTAAATGATAAATTTAAATTCTACATGAACAAATATGCCAAAATTATGGTATAATTGAAATTATTTTTAACCCTTTGGTACTCATTCTCCAGGCTGTAGAGAATTTTTATTCAATTTTTCAACTTAGTGCACTCATAAATTAGACACTGGGAAAACCACAGAGGAAGAGCATGAAAACACACATACCTAACAATAGAGGGTGGAGGGAATGGAGGTGCCGGTGGGAATATACCAGAAGCCTGGGCCGGGGGAGGCACAACTCCTCATACAGCCAGACACTCCGGTAGGGTTCAGAGTTAGCCTGAAGCAGGTAATCGGACAGTGAGAGAGTCTGGTCAGAGGCCCCTGAGCCTCTAAACTGTGAAGGTTGGTTAGATAGGGTGGTGCTCTAAAGGGCACAAAGCTACATTATCTTAAAACACACTGGAGACTTCCACTGCTGGAAAAAAATAGTGTGGTCATTCTTTTCCCTGTTCCTTCTGCTAACTACTAGTTTGTTTTATTTAAAAAAAAATTATATACAAAGCAAACATAAGAAGACTCTGAAAGTGGAGAGAAGAAACACTGCCTAGAGACCTTGGGACTCATGAGAAAATACAGTAGTGAGTTTGGGGGGTTTTCTATGCCTCTTATATCCCAAACTTCCATCTGAAGAAGTCAGCAATCCAGAAACATCAAGATAAAAACACACACACACACATACAAAGAGTTCACAGCTTGCTCTTATTACCCCAAAGGAGCAGCCCAACAAGACTGTGAACTTTTAGAAAATAAACATTCTACTCTAGCCAAATACCCAAACACCACAAAAAAACCCTCAAATTTAGCCTCCAGAAAAGGCTAAATGGGGTAGTTTCTTCCACCCTTTCCAACTGTAGTGAGGGATCCCAACCCTTCCACCCAAGTAGTATCAGAAAAGGCCCATATGGGAGCAGGGATTTTCATATCGGGCTATTGCATAGGTTTGTGCATGTGTTCTGCTCATGGTTTCCTGTCTACAAATGAGAAAAATATCAAAATTATATAAATCTTGCCTAGCAATTAGAGGGAAGATAACCTACAACAAAAAACGTCATTCAGGTTGTCCTTGGCTAGACTTCCATCAGTAAGGAAGTACATGTGCAGGCTATGAGAGAAATCATATTGGGTGTTGTGTGAAAATCTTGACCAGAAAAGAACTGGCCACATTAGGTTACCACTTAAGACCTCTGCTGCTTAGGCTGGTGTCTTGGTTTGAACCTCCCTGATAGCAGAGCCTAAGACAGGGATTTAAACTTGGGTGCAGCTGGTTTATTTGCAAGGAGAGCCCAGGAAGCAGGAAGGAGGGAGCAGGAGAGTGAGTAGAAGGAGAGAAAACAAGGCTGTGTTATAAATGAGGGTTTGATTCTGCCAGGCTCTCCGAGAAGCAAACCAAATACCCTGAAGAACCATCCATCCCCACCCGCTCCTCCGCAAAGGACAAGCGGCTGAAGAATTTCTCCAGCAGCTTCCCCTGTCCTCAGTTAATGACTGCCTCCAGGGACAGAAATCCTTGCCACTTCCAGCCTGCACTTTCCTGAGACAATCCCCAGGAAGAAAGGAGACAGCTGCCGGCAAGAGATGAGTCTGAACTCCCAGAGAATGTCCACAGAGGCAGTGGCCGAAATCAGAGGGCTGATTTCAGGGCTAAGAGGAAGAGGCAAAGTACCACAAGCATCTGCCACAACTCAGTGTCAGGAACAGCCACCAAGTTCATGTGATGTCCTTCCTTGCAGTTCCTATAAACTTGTTAGTGGCAGCCTAAGAGTAGAATTCAGTCTTCCATTCCCTAGAAAAGTGAAGCTCTTCCTCTTCATCATGACGCCTCCCAAGAATTCAACTTTCAGCAAATCAACTAACCTACTCAGTTTCATAGTTGTGACTAAGATTGAAGGATGGATAATACCTGTCACTACCCTCAAAAAGTGTATGAATCACTCATAGAAACAGACACATACAGAGATCATTTTTAATACCATGTTGAAGACCATGAGAGAGGTACATACATGGGCACAAGACACTAGAAAAAGGCAGAGATGGGTCCCGTAGCCCAGCCTGGAAAGAGGGACTGTAGTGCCTGAAGGGGGCATTGCAAGTGCGTGGAAGAACATGAAAAAGAGCATGTACAGAACAAACTACCATGCTGTGTGCTTCTGTTTTTCTCATTTGTTCCTTCCAAATTTTTTAATTGACAAATAAAAGTTGCATATATTTATGGCATACAACATGATGTTTTGTTTTATGCATACATCGTGCACATCGTACAATGTGCAATTACCTCACATACTTATCATTTTTTTTGTAGTGAGGACACTTAAAATCTATTCTCTTAGAAATTTTCAAGTATACGATAGATTGTAAATATAGTCACCATGATGTACAGTAAACCTCTTGAACTTATTTCTCCCGTCTAACTGAAATGTCCCTTCCAACTTTTGAATCTGATGATAGGCTTTTCTTCATAACAATTTTTATGTATAATAACTTTTTAATGCTTCATCCCATGGATATAGGCCATTTCTGTCTTTTTGGCTTCTCTATCCCCAGTATTAACCCAGCTGGGAGACTGGGTTAATATTTGGTAAATGATTTAAAGAATTAATTAATGAGTGATTTTTATAATATCTTTAAATTCTATAATCTACAAGGATATTACAAGCATTTCTTATTCACAGACACAGATTCACCAGTTAAGGACAAACATGAAACCCAAAGGGATATAATACTGCACTTCTAAGACATTTTATAAAGTATACTCCCTAAAACAGTAAGGAATTTACGTTCCAGGAAATGTTGTTCATCTTGTACATGTATTTTCATAATCGAAAAAGTATATGTTTTGAATGGTTTATTAGAATTATTTGGACATTTATGACTATTAAGGTTTTATCCACCACAAATTTCATCTCTATATGGAAATAGCAGAAAATATGGGAGTCCAGCCACTACTCTCCAAGTTATTAGTCTCCTCCCTATTTTGTGCCTGTGATTTCTAGTGCCTGCAAGTGTTTTGTGAGCGTGGGTGGTGGGCATGTCCATCTAATCAGGACTCTTGACGCACTGCTCATGGCATTGGCTGTTAATTGAACCTGACGTTGGCAAGTGCTATGGACAAGAAAGTAGCTTGTCTACATTTCCCATTCAACAACAGCCATGTGCAGTAAGGTTAGGTGTTTTATGATTTTGACTTTTAATTTTGTATACTTTGTTAAAGTTTATTTTTTCTGTGTGAATTGCTATTTTTTTTTTATTGGGGGAAAACTACAAAGCATTTACAGTACAATGTTTACAGTCACAATTTGTAGTGAGCTGATTTCCCAAAATATATTACCACTCAACTTGACTTATCTTGTTACATTCAAAAACCTACTCTGTCAAAGTAG
>CAUYMX010028471.1:0-18064 GCA_963573855.1 Lepilemur septentrionalis | reverse complement strand
TTAGGGGTCTCAATAGGGGAAAGGAATTCCTCAAAAACTGATTCATGTGATTAACTGTACACCTCGGTAAATTCACTGAAAATCATTTAATTGCACACTTAAAATGGAGTGTTGGTTGTACGTAGATACAGTTGGAGCACTTTGTATGTACTCTCTGGACTACTTTGACAGAGGAAGTTTTTGACTGTAACAAGATAAGTCAACTTGAGTGGTAATATATTTTGGGAAATCAGCTCACTACAAATTGTGACTGTAAACATTGTACTGTAAATGTTTTGTAGTTTTCCCCAAAAAAAATTTTAGGAAGAAAAAAAAGAAAAAAGAAAGTCAGGCACGATATTCTTAAAGCTCAATATTTCTACCTGTAAGAAGGAGGAAATAATGTCTAATTTACACGATTGATGTGAAAATAGATGATGTATATAAAGCATTCAGTACCACTCTGGAGCATATAAGATGCAATAATTAGTAGATATTACCTTAGAATGAGGAAATTAGTTCTTTGTTAATTGGCATCATCTGCAGCCTTTGGAATACAGGGAAGTTTCTGGATTCATTCTCTTTTAGGAAACTGTCTTTATATTAATTCCACTAAGTTCACCAAAGCCAGCCATATAACATAGTCATTTTTTTTATCCTAACCAACCTTTAGGGAGTCCAAACTACTTAGAAAGTTGAGTTACAGACTATTGCTGACTTTAATGACTTTTTTAGTTTAACTAATGGCATGTTGTTCACCCTTAGGAATTCTTGGAAAATAAATATGCCACACACAGCTAAAACATGAAAAAGACCATAAAACTTTTTCCTGAGATTTAAGTCCCCAAAGAAAACTTAAACCGTGCTCTACACTCATCCTCACACAGGGTTCTTTTCAGATTGGAAATAGTTATCAAGCCCTTTAGGGAACATATTGAATGAAGTCTTTGAATTCTAGCATCTCTTTCTACATCTACCTTCAGGATAAAAGTGACAAAGACCCCAATCAAAACTTTGGATCTTGGTTATAGCTCGGGGATAGAAAATGTCAGTACTGACGCTAAGACAGTCTTCAATCAAAGCTCTTTCTCTCTTACAGTTAGTTGGGCAAAAGGTCTCACTTGAGTGGAATTAGATTCAGAGAGCAACTGGACTTTCAGTGTTATTTTGGAATAAAATCAAACTTGATGGCAGAATGGTACAAATTTACACAATTACACCGTTGCAAAACGGTTTACAAATGACTTTTCAATGACAGCTTTTTTGTCTACAATTTCTGTATACTCCAGAGTAATTTCTTTGAGCTCTGTGACTATGTTGTGATGTTGAAAGTTATTTTAAGGTCATTGGAATATTCTGTACTTATTCCAGTGAAGACAAAAAGTTCTTTCCTTTCAGTCACCAGTGTTATTCCATTCTGAATGGGGAACATCAACAGGGACGGCATTTTGCTATCTGTCATCTGCAATAGAGAATACTGACTAGACACATAAACAAATAACGGTTGTAAGTCTCAGTCCAGTGCCCCCAACCATGTGCATCAACAACATCTGGGGGTGATTATAAATTTATCCTATTCTCTAGCCCCAGCCTGGCTCTAATAATGGGAAGATGCACCTGGTGGTTTGGATGGGTACATAGAGGAAAACCACCCAAGCTGACCCTCTGCTTTGTGAGTCCTTGGGCTCTCTCTTTCCTGTTCCCAAGGAGATCACACCGGGAAAAACTGATTCAACCTCATTTAATATACTCCAGAATAGGTTGACAGTAGTCTGAACACTCTCGATTCAATGAATATAGCATTTATTTATTTTTATAGTTTGGTAACTTTTTTTTTTTTATTGTACAGACTGTTGTGGCTCCACTTGGGGAGGAGAATTGAACACAGAAGACAGACAACAAACGACAGACACACAGAGACGATACAAGACTGCAGCAATTCCTGCTTGCAGTGGCTTTATTTTTAACACTGTTCTTTTGGCATCTGTCCCAGTCTACCCCAACTTTTCCCACCACTATTTTCTGTTCCCAGAATGTTTTTGTCTCAACATGGACTGGTTCTCACCGCTCTGCCTCAGGGAGTTAACGAGTGCGTCTCCTCCTTTGCCCTTTCCCATTTGCGGGTCAAGGCATCTTGGCTTGTTTGCAAGTCACAAGGTGTCTTGAGGCTGATCAACAAGAAACAATCCGTGTGAGAACAGGTGTTCCGAGAACTGCTTTGTTCAAACATGGCTGAGAGATGACCCGGTGTCCACTACATGGACCCTTAGGATTTTATTTTATTTTTTTCCTTCATTTTTTTCTTTATTGAACTATACTTTACATATCATGCCTTTACTCCATTTTAAGTGTACAATTAAAGGATTTTCAGTGAATTTACCGAGATGTATAGTTAATCACATAAATCAGTTTTAGAGGAATTCCTTTCTCCTATTGAGACCCCTAATTACGCTCCCCAACTACTTTTCAAGCATGTCCCACCCCTCCACAGTGCCCACCACGTCTTTAAAAATTTTGTAATAAACTCTTTTATTATCATGAACTTAAAAATTGAAAGTGTGTGCTCAGTTAGAAATTCGATTCAATTTCCATATCTCAAGAAAATTGGTAGTGAGCATGTAATTTGCACAAAACAGTGACGTTTCTGATCACGTGAAACCCAGAAGATACAAATCTGCTGAAGATACATCAGCGTGTATTCTAATGTTCACAGGTGTTTTAAGTTGTGTGTCCAAAAACATGAGTACACCATGTGCCACTGTTGACAGTTGGGTTTGCACACCGTTTTCTGGAATGTGCCTTTTTTATTTAGGTTACATAATTGGTTCTCTAAATTAGTTTGTTCAATTTTTATTCTGAGTTTCTGTTTACATGAACAAAGAATAAAACTATTATTGTTAATGTGTTGGGTCCATGAGCAGAAAAACATTCCCAAGAAGTGATAATGCAAGTTTAATACCAACATTATCAGAGGCTTTAAAAAGAAAGTCAGATACTTCTAATTATGAGAAATGTTTTTCCTCTAACACATGGATTCAAAGCAAAATGTGCCAAATTCAATCATCTAATTAGACACAAAATAATTCCTGATTCTCTGAATGAAGCCTCCACTCTTAGTGTTGTCTGTTCTGTAAGAGAATGCCATAAACTAGGTGGCTTGTTAAAAACAGAAATCTATCTCTCACAGTTCTGGAGGATAGAAAGTCCAAGATCAACATGCCAGTAGATTTGGTGTCTGGTGAGGACCCGCTTTCTGGTTCATAGGTGGCACCTTCCTGCTGTGTCCTCACATGGTGAAAGAGACCAGGCAGCTCTCTCAGACCTCCTTTGTAGGGGCACTAATTCCATTCTTGAGGGTGCTGCTCTCATGACCTAATCACCTCCTAAGGCCCTACCTATTAATACCGTCATATTGGTGATTAGGTTTCAACATATGAATTTGAAATCAGGAAGGCAAGAAGAGAGACTGAGAGGGGGACACTTAAACCAAGGTGGAAATAAGGCCAGACATCCGCACTTTACAGCCCCACATGAAAGAAGTGACTATGAGGATGTAAGACCTTCATTCATTTCACTAGCTCCAGAATCAGAAGGAGCAATTATCAACAGAGGGATGACTCCCCCTTCTCCACCTGTTCCTCCCTAGATGTAGGTAGCCACATGAGTGGATTCAACCCAAGTAGAGGGTAATGGTCCTAAAGTCTAGTAAACTATGTAGCCAAAATAAAGATAAGATTTAATAGCTTGACCAGATATAAGATGAAGCCTGGGTTTATGATGGGGTACTAAGACATTGTTGATCAGTAACTTCTCTCTGGTGTCTAAAATAGTGGTGGGCTGGGGTGCAGATGAGCATGTGATTTCAAAAGGGAAAAAAAGTGGATATTGATTACCTTTTCTGTGTTTGTACCTCACTAAGCAAAATCTTCACAATCAGATTTTTACAAATGTAAATGGTATTACCACCCACCTGGTGTCTAATGCTAGGAAATCCAGAATCAACTTTTATACTTCTTTCTTCTTCATTTCACAAACCCAATAAGTCATCACATCCTGTTGATTTTTACTTCCTGGATATTTTTAGATGTATTTACTCTTTTCAAACTACCATCAGCTGGTTCAAACCACTCTCAGTTCTCCCCAGGATTAAACTGAGTGTCCCCTAACTGTTCTCCCCACATGTATCCTCAGTCCTTTGCATATATTCTACACAACAACCAAAGCAACATCAAAAATAAAAAAATAAAAATCAAGCAAACCAAAAATCCAACATGTCTATCTCTTTAATATCAAAGTTTTAGTGGGAGAAGCCTTAGGGTCTAACTGGCCCTGCTCACTGGCCTGTACTCACTTCTTCAACGCATCTCTCACTGGCCCCATTTGCCTTGCTTATTCTATTTCTTAAAACTCCTGGCATCTCCTTCTATCACCTAATTCTTTCACAACTGCCCTCTGCCTAGAAGGTTCCTCTGCCCTGCTACACCTGAATAAACCCCACTCTTCCCTCAAGTCTTAACCAAATGTCATTCCCTTGATTTGCCCATGATTGAATCCCCGCATGACCTATGGGATCCCACAACACCTGCTGTGTTCCCTTTGTAATATGTGTGATTGTGTGATTGTCTATATTCCCTTCTAGACTGCAAGCTCTGGCCTGGGTTCTTATGATTCTTATTTAGAAATTCCAGTCTTTCTGAGTGATGATAGAAGAATCAGCCAGACATGACCATGTATATCCTCCTCATTTTCTGGTATTTTCATCATTCTCATAAGTCACTAGTTCTCAAGTGTTAGCATGCATAGCCAATCCCCGGATAGCTTGTTAAGATGCAGATTTGGGGATCCCACCTCCAGAGTTTCCTATTCAATAGGTCCCATGAGAAAATCCTGGATTTGTGTTTCTAACCAGTTCTCAGGTGATATTGATGCTACTGCTTCAGGCACCCCACTTTGAGAATCATTGCCGTACGGTCATTTACCCACTCCCCTACCGCCTCACCTAAGCTGATGGAGTTACTGGTAATGAATGCCTTGTGGACCAAGCACAGCACCACATTCCAAGAGATGGGGACTGTCTTCCCAGTTTTGTCATTGATTTTTCTCAGCACCCTGAGTGAATAATTAAGCATTTACAAAAATAATTTCATCTTTGAGCAAAACACTGACCTAATTACTTTGGGAAATAAAATATTACAATCCATTTTGGATCTTCAAAATTGTATTGAAGTGCTCAGCGATTACTGCCTTATGATGTAATGTTGATCACAACTCAGCTCTCTCATCATACCAACAACACATTAATTATTGATAGAAATTGTCTGCCTGAGATTCTAATTCAATTAAATGTTATTGTCCTCATCCTTGTGGCAAAGCTGCACATATCTTTAGAACTGCTCACTGCTAGCTAGCTTGAATGCCCTCCCTACAGCTGCTGTGTGTGCAGGTTCTTTCATAGCTAAAACAGACAGGGAATGATGAATATGCTGCTTATTAGGAAGTGAGCATGTCCCTAATGCTTCACTAGATGTCTCCCACTAACTCTTAAGTTCCAGATCCCAGTGCAGGACACAGGGAAATAAATGGCTTATCTATTAAAGTGACTTCTCCAAATTATAGCAAGAAAAAACCCTACGTGAACAGAGATCTGTTTCATCAGTTGCTGCTGGCACGTATCTCTTCTGCCTGAAAGAGAGTATTATCACTTAAGAAGTTCAATAAAGACAAAAACAAAAACAAAAAAACAAAAAACAAACAAAAAAAGTGGGACTGTAAGGGGTGGAGACAAGATGGCAGACCAGAGACACCAGCTGCCAGTTCATCTCAGAAAGAGGGAAAAGTTTTAGATGAAAATGCAAAACAAAGAAATAAAAGACATAGATCAGGTGTAATTCTGAGGGAAAAGTGCCAAACCTACCAGAGATTCCATGGGAAGAAGTCGTGGAGCAGAACGAGAAGGAGCAAGACATCAGCAGAGGTCAACCCTTGAGAGGCTTGGAGTCCAGTGAAAGGGAAGGTGGAGTGGATGGTTTCTCCCTCCCTCGCATCTCTGGCAGTCACAGGCACCCAAGCTGCTGGAGAGCCTTTCTACCTGCATGAGCCCCAAAACTGCTGCCTCCAATGAACTAGGAGCTTCTTCAGGACAAAGCACCAGGCTGCCAGTCCCCTCAGGGTCACTTCCCATCACCACAGACCCAAGCCAAGATGGTAGGCACCATATTGCTTCTCCACACACTGTTCACCTTTGTCCTAGCAGGGGCTTCAGCCCCTCAGTTTTCATCTTGCTCCTTTCCACACAAACATTCCCCAACTCTGGCCCAGACTGTGGGAGCCACGGGGACCAGTGGGTCCCAAGGGATCTGCTTGACCCCCAGAGTCTGGACATTCCAGGTGGGCTGCCTAACAGAGAAAGGGACAGTGATGACCAGATTGTTAGCTTTCTTCCATTCAGACTGTTTTTCTCCCCCTCCCCTCCCCTGCTCATGGATGCCAAGACAGATGTCAATTGAGCTGGGGCTCTCAGAAGCAGCTGCTTTCTGCCTCTGTTGGTGCATCCATCACACCAAGGCTTCCATAGAGAGTGGGGCTAACACCTTTCCTCTTAAAGACCTGCAGCAGACTAAGGGGTGCTCAACTGTGAGTTCCTTGCTCATCAGCCCTCCCAGTACTGCTTGCCTCATTGCTCCAGCAGAGCAGGTCACACCCCAAAGTAGAGATATATAAAAGCTGCTTCAGCACCCCATAGGCAATTTGAGACCAACATGCTTTCCCTGGCATGGTCAAGGATTAATCTCTGAAGACACAGGGACAGGCCTACAGGCCAGATCCTGTACCCCAGGACTCAACAGTGTTGCTCAGGGGCATGGAGGGGGGATTTGTGAACTAACGTCAGGAAGTGAGGGAGCCCTCATGGGCAGAATTATAAAGAGAGTGTAGTGTGGGTCTTAGCTGCAGCAAACTTGCAGAGCACCCCTCCCCCAATACTAATGCCATGCTCTCAGCCCAAGGCAGTATCCTGAACAGAGAAGCTCCCACCGTGCAGTGCCATCATGGTGGAGCTCAGCTAGTTTCAGCTCCTGCCTGCTGGAAGATGCCAGGAGACCAGAGAACAGGGAGGGTGGAGAAGAGTGAAACCCACTGCTGATAACCAGATTGTGGATCTCAGATGACCCTCCCCCACAAGCAGATTTTCTGTCTGGGTGGGGCCACATCAGCCCCTCCATGTACTTTCCCCAGAAGCCTGTGAGAGGACCTTTGACCTCTGTTGAGATAACAACCTAACTAACTTTTGTGAAGCCTAGAAGCAGGCTTACCCAACTCAGCCCTGCTCAGCCTTGATCCTCTACCTACTTCTTCTGTGGTGAAGACTAAGGACTCACCTGGATGTTCCAAGGCCCTTCCCAACACCTGGGACATTTGACTGTTTCTCCTGCATGGCTAGAGCCAGTCACAAGTCCCAAAAACAACACTGAAGACTGTTCCTTTTGTAAAGAACTACCCACTGACAAGGAGGTCAGTTTTCACAGCCCTTTGCATTTACTAACTCAATCATCCAGAGTGTGGTTGATTCCCACACACAAGCATCATCTACTGTCTCAGACATTAAACTGGACATGCCAATACAATTTACAATGTTAAGAAGACCACAGGGCTGGGGAAAGAGAAAAGACTCAAAAGATCTCCATCCTTCCTCATCAAGAGACAGGGAATCTGCCCACACACATACCTCACCACTGCTACAGTTTACAAACTACTAGCAATTGAGAGAATCACCACACTAAAGATATATAAAACCAAGGCATCCATCCAGAACTTAGACTACTATCAAAGCACTCACAAGCAAAGCCAAAGGTTCCTACTCAACATATGTTACTAACACACTCTTATGAGTGTGTGTGTGGGAGAAGCCCCATCTAAACAAAAGAAAATCCAAAAGTGAGAAGCCACAGCTACTCCAGATGAGATGGGAACCACTGCAAGAACTCCAGAAGTGTAAAAAATCAAGGTGAAAAGACACCCCACAAAGGGGAACATGACCTCTCTAGCAGTGGATACCAACCAAAATGAAAACACTGAATTGACAGATAAAAAATTCCAAATATGGATTGTAAGGAAGCTCAATGAAATCCAAGAGAAAATGGGAAACCTACTCAAATAAACCAGAAAAACAATTCAAAAAATGAATGAAAAATTCACTAAAAATATCGACATGTTAAAAAAAATAGAAATTATGGAAATGAAAAATTCATTTAAGGAAATACAAAACACAGTGGAAAAATTTAAGAATAGACTAGACCAAACAGAAGAAAGAATCTCAGAGCTTGAAGACAACTCTTTTGAATTAACTCAGTCAAAAATAAAGAACAAAGACTCGAGAGGAATGAACAAAGACTACAAGAAATATAGGATTATGTAAAATGGGCACAAATAAGAATCACAGATATCCATGATGGTGAAGAAGGGCAGGAAAACCTATTTGAGGGAATAATTGAGGAAAACTTCCATGCTCTTCCTAGAGATTTAGACATCCAGGTACAAGAACCTCCACAAACACCTGGCAGATCCATTGCAAAGAGGCAATCACCAAAGCACATAGTCATTAGACTATCCAAAGTCAACGTGAAGGAGGAACTCCTTTGAGCCATAAGATGAAAACATCAAGTAACTTACAAAGGAAAACCAATCAGGATAACTGCAAACTTCTCAATGGAGGTCTTACGAGCCACAAGGGATTGGGGCCCCATTTTCAGTCTTCTTATACAAAACTACTGCCAGTCTAGAATTTTGTATTCTGAAAAACTAAATTTCATATTTGAAGGAGAGATAAAGACTTCTCCAGACAAGCAAACACTGAAGGAATCTGTCAGGGCTAGACCTTCCCTACAGGAACTACTTAGAACTACATTATACATGGTTCAGCACAATAGACACCCACTAGCGTAAAACCACCCAAAAGCTAAAGCTCAGAGCTCATATATAACAATAACACAAGAAGTAACACAAGGCAATAAGGTACTACTACCCAATGGGATGAACAGAACATCGTTCCACATATCAATTATATCAATCAGCATTAATGGCCTGAATGCTGCACTCAAGAGACACAGGCTGGCTGAATGGATGAAAAAATACAACCCAAGTATCTGCTATCCCCAGGAAACAAATATAGCATACAAGGATTCATACAGAATCCAGGTGAAGGACTGGAAAAAAATTACTCCTTGCAAATGGAAACCAAAAAAAGTAGATGTAGCCATGCTCATATCATAAAATTTACTGTAAATAAACAATGGTAAAGAAAGAAAAATATGGTCCTTTTATAATAGTAAAGGGAGGCAATACAACAGAAACATAACAATCCTAAATATTTATGCCACTAATTCAGGAGCACTGAAATTCATAGAGCAAATTCTACTAGATCTAAGCAAAGAGAAATATGGCAGGAGCATAATTTCTAGGGACTTTAATAACCCACAGACAGAACTGGACAGATCATGCAAGCAGAAACTGAAAAAAGGAACACTAGACTTAAGTGGGACTCTAGAACAAATGGGCCTGACAGACATTTACAGAACATTTTACCCCCAAACTACTGAATAAATATTCTTCTCATCAGCCAATCAAATATTTTCCAAGATTGATCATATTTTAGGTTACAAAACATGTCTCAAGAAATTCAAAGAAATAGAAGAAAGCATACCATCTGTCTTCTCAGATCACAGAAGAACAACTGCAAACCAGCTCCAAGAGAAACACTCCATCCTACAAAAAGTCATGAAAATTAAACAATCTGGTGCGGAATAATTATTGGGTCAATAATGAAATTAAGGTGGAAATGAAAAGATACATTGAACTGAATGACAAAGGGGACACAGCTATCAAAATCTGCGGGATTCTGCAAAAGCAGTCCTAAGGGGAAAATTAATAGCCTTAAATGCCTACATCAAAAAGACAAAAAGATCACAAATTAACAATGTAATGACAGGCTTCAAAGAACTAGAAAAGGAAGATCAAACCAAACCCAAGGCCAGAAGAAGAAAATAAATAACTAAGGTCAAAGCAGACCTAAACAAAATGGAACACAAACCAAAAAAAAAAAATACAAAGGATCAATGAAACGAAAAAATTGAGGAATTACCTGCAGCTTCCCAAATCCTGGACCTCCGCCCACCACCATCAATCTCACTTGCCTGCACCTGCCCTCCTCCTTCTGTTCCTCTTGCTCAGTGGAGGAGTCTCTCTCCCACCCAGGGAATGACTCCAGCTTGTGTTTGTGATGCACGCTCCTTCCTCTCCTCTCTACCTATTGGTCTACTCAGCCTGCTCCTAGATCTTTGTGGGTTAACATCTTAGAAACATTTTCCTTCAGTTCTACTTCTCTCCCTCACCTGTTGTTCAAAGCATTTGCTTCAATCAATGCTGTGACCTACAAGCATCAGCATCCTGATCACTCACAGAGGATTTCCATGAATCTGTTCTTGCTGCAATCACTAGTGACCTCTGGGTTATCAAATGCCCCTGGATTTCATCCCTTGTTTCACATGAACCCACAGCAGGAATTGACCATAATGACCCACCCTCCTTCTGAAACACTTCTGTCCTTTCCCCCAGTCACCTCTTGCTTACGGTAGCATGAAGACAGTGCTGCATGAACATTCAGCTCAAGCTTCTGTCTTTGGCTGTGATCTGTGGGTTTTGGTCAATCCTGAAAAATGAAGACACAAAGACCCCTTTCTTTCTTGATCCCCCTTTTGTTTTTTTAGACCACTCTTCCCGATTCCCTTTGAAGATACCTCTTCTTCCTCTTTAAATATTGCGATTTTATTCTAGATTCCTTTCTCCTCTTACTCTTCATACTTCTGATAAATGATCTCCTAAGCTCACCCTTCCTTCTAACTACTAACCTGGCTGCAGGTTGAAGTATCTTCCAGATCTTTTCACAGTTTCTACACAGATGTCCATGGGAGTCTGACACTAGACATGTCTGAAACTACATGCCTGTCCTTTCCTGCATCCTTCACCCCTAGCCCTCTGTGCTACATACCCACACGACAGCCCCCTCTCTGTATTGCCCATCCTGGCATATGGCACCCACCAGCCACCCAATCTGTGGACCTGCCCACCATCCCTGAGTCCTCCATTTTTTTCACAACCCAAACCAGATCAGTTCCCATTCCTCGCTGATTATACCTCCTATGTTCCTCTCAAAGAGACCTCTTCCCCCCTATTTTCACAATCACAGTATTGTCTCTGTCTCACCATATCTTGTCTTGCATTTATAAGAGTTCTTGTCCTAGTTTCACTACCTCCTTTTGTGACCTTACTAATTCATCTCGATTAAATTTTTGCCAACGTAAATACAAGAATTAATGTAATACAATCCTCATGCATCCGCGGTCTGTTGTCCTAGTTATATCAAACTGGAAGCTTTCCTGTGCCTGACTTATTTAACTCAACTATTTGTCCATGCCCATAACTAAGTGGTGAAATCTTTTAAAGCAGGAATCCTGCCACTGATTTCATAAGCCCAGTATGTGGCTCAGTGTTCAGAATAGATTAGACACTCAATAGATGTTTGATCAATGAATGAATAAATTATTGAAGAGCTGGAATGTTCACCAACAATATGATCATATGCAATCTCCAAATATGCTAAGTTTCACTCTTGAACACATTTCTGCTTGTGGCCACTTGGGCAAGAAAACAATGAAAACTTGTACGGCTACACATGCAATATAAATGAGAGAGAAGGTTGGCCACAGTGTCCATAAGCAGACTATTTACAATTTGGTAATGATCAAAGCTGATGAAATCCTTGGGTCCCATGAGTTTTGTTATGTGTGTGAGCATGTGTGCACACTGGTTAATCCACGTGTATACAGAGCATCCCCCTCTTCACTCCCACAGACGTGGCCATTCCTTATTTGATATTTTATTGATGCCCTGGGGAGGAGATTCACCCATAAGTTGTTTCAATAATAGTGGCTGCAGAATGAGCTGAATCAAGTTTCTCTTTAACTCGACATATTTAAAGTCATAGATACTTTGGGATTTTTGATTCACTGCACTGAGAATAAAGCATGTAGCAGCCTGTGGGGCTTGGCGTAGGCCATATAGAGGCAGGCAGAGGTCTGATCCCCTTTCATCTGTGGTTAGCACATAAGGCTGGGATAAAGTCAGACTGATAGTTTATAATTTGTTTTCTATTTTAACCCACATCAAACTTCTTCTGTTTGCTTTCGCTAAGGTATGTTTCTTATGATATGACTTCTAATTGACGAGTTTCCTTTATTATTCCCAAGCATAATTTATCAGCTTATTTCTAGTTCATTTTTATATGAATGCTATTTATTTCTTGGAAGAACTCATCTTGAAAGCTTATTCTTTCTGAGAAAATGTGTATGAAGACTTGTGTAAGATATTGTGCAGATAATCGTTTATGTCCCACTAACACGACATTGGAATTGGCTAATGGCATTTTCATTTCGTGTTTTTGTATCTCCTAAAGATACATAAGAGCTTAAATTTTAGTGGTTTACATGTTTTTCCTCCTTTTACTATCTCCTTGTCGAAACTAGAGACATTTATTTGTCATCATGTTCTCTTCAGGGTTATTGCAGACTCTGGCAGTACCATTAAAGTTGTATTTCATCTCTCTATTTTCTATGCAATTACTTATTCCAGAGAGTTTAGCATTCCTGGAACTGAATTTTATACTGTGTTCTGGAACAATTTATTAATTCATATGAAGAATTTAAAGCTTCTGACTTACCATATTTTTTTCATTTAAAGTTGGCTTAAGGATACTCTAATAGATAGTTGACAAGGATGTTACATTTCTTAACTCATACCAGGGTGGAGAACAAAAGACTAAAGTCATTCTTCATAACAATAAAAAAAGAGAAAGTGGAAAATAAATATTGTAATGATACTAGAGTAAATGCAAGTATATTTACCATATTTATTTTGATTAACTTAACTGGAAATACTGTTTAAAGAAGAATTCTTAATACCTTACATATCTTCGAATGAAATGCATGCATTTCATTTTTAAAATATGACAATTTTAAATGATTTTCAGTGAATTTACCGAGGTGTACAGTTAATCACATAAATCAGTTTTAGTAATATATTTTGGGAAATCAGCTCACTACAAATTGTGACTGTAAACATTGTACTGTAAATGTTTTGTAGTTTTCCCCCAATAAAATTTTTGGAAGAAAAAAAAATATGACAATTTTAACATTTTTTTCTCCACATGATTCTGTGTTTGCCTCTTTTTACTCTTGTAGAGTACTGGCTCATTTATTAGTTTGTGCTAGTTTCTGGTGATACATTCATATAATGTACATACATATACATAAAGACACAGGGATGTACACATAGAGTGTGCAGTTTCTTCTTATAGCTCATGATATTCCATTACATGTGGGTTTGTTTAAGTACAAATTGTACTTCTCTTCTAAACTTTTTAGTGGTTTCTCTAGAATTACCAATGTACATTTTCAATTAATTTTAGTCCACCTTCAAATAACACTATGCCAATTCATATGTAGTGTGAGTAACTTATAGCAGCATCTTCAATATTTCTCCTTCCCAGACCTTGTGGCATGGCTGGCTATCTTTCATCTCACTTATCCATGTGCTATAATCATCCCATACATTGTTACTGTTATTACTTTAAACAGTTTCTGATTCTAGATCCCACTAGATCACAGGATAAGAGATTCAAACCCCTCTTTCGTTGGTTGCTTTGTCAGCTCTGTCAGCTGCCTAGCACATTTCCTCAACTTCTAAAAAGACTGGATTTTGGGACTCTCGGTGGTAGCCCTCAGGTGGTTAGGAAGAAGAATGGGAGGGCTAGCTGGTCTAAATATATTGACTTTGGGACATCCCAAAGGAGCTGTGGGCAGCATGGTCAGTACACAGTGGGGTCCGTTAAGTGTGTATGAGCACATGAGGACAGAGACAGGAGGTGAGAAAGCGAGTCTAGGGCTACTAAGGAAACCAGTGGGGCTGCTCCAAAACAGCTCTCTCAGTTGATACAGAAGGACAGCCAACCAAATCAATTAGGCAGAAAACCCTAAGAAAATATCCAGTTTTATATTTACCTAATGTTGTATTTCTTTACATTTTATAGTCGCATATATTTCTTTATGAAGCTTTCATAAAAAAATTGGGAGTTTGGAATTTTGGCTTGTTCTATCATTTTAAAATGAAATAACTAAAGATTTTTTTAGTGGAAATAAATGTAACACACACAGAATTTCACTAAGTTTTGATGTATGGCATAAATATGCACACATAAGGAAATATACTATGGAACTAAAAGACTCAGGCTAATGCATTTTGTAAATGGCAGTATGTATTGTCCTACTTAGAAGAATTTGCTAGTGATAGGAAAAGTGCAAATTGCATTGCTGTTCTGAGGAGTAAGATCTGTCATTTAAAAGCCTACTATTTGATTCAGGTAGTGATACAATTTTACTATAAAAATTTCAGAGCCAAGAATTTGTAAAAGCAAAAAATGACTACATTCTATTCACCAAATCACCTGGGTCGTTCTAGCGTAGGAACTTGGAAAGTAAGGTGGAGACATTAAATACATGTGTGTATATTTAAATTATTTGATTAAATCCCATTTGAGACTGAACTTCCGTCCTGTGTTAGCCAGTCATTTTCAATACTATATTACTTCAATCAGGATGAACTTTTAGGAAAAGCCAAACATTCAGAAAAGAGCCATGCATTTCTGTCAACCACAACAAAATAACAACTACAAGTCAGAAAGAGTTTTAGGGCAGCCAAGAACTTTAAAAATATTTGGATTTGAGGTGTCTGCACAATGTGATGGGTGAGTTTGAAAACCAGAAAGAGAAGAGTGTTGTCAGGGGTCCCCGAGGTTTCACTTTAAGAGGAAGTCCCAGGAAAATTTCTGTCCTAAGATGCCAGGACGGCTTCAAGTGGCAGTAAAGCCACTGAAATGAGTTGTAAAATTGAGTGTGTATGTTTAGATTTTCTTCTCCTTGGGGGGTCACAGGTTTTCATTATGTTCTGTAAATGAACTGAGGTCCCAAGCTGCTTGAAAATCATCATTTAAGAACAGTGATTTTCATGCCATTTTGAAGACCAGGATTATATGCACAGTGCCAGGACCAAACCTCAGGATTTGAATTCAGTAGTTTTGGGGAAGATTGCAGGGACTGCATTTCTAACAAGCTCCCAGGTGATACTAAAAGCTTCATGGACCACTCTGAATAGCTATTCTAGACGCAATTGGAAAAAGGAAAAGCTATATCCTACTTCCACAGCTCTAAACACCATATGGGGGGGGTTATGTTTGACTATAAATCATTAGAATAGGATATTCTATGTGTAATTAGTTCTATTCACTAAAGAACAAGGTGCATTTCTTAAAGATATATATTGAAAACAGTTCATACTTAACATACAGAAAAGTAGGCTTATGTTTACCAAAATATCAGACAGGAAATAACACATTCATTGATAATAAATGGAAATTGGGGTAATAAAATGTTAATTAATGAAATCTTGTCACCAACACGAGCTGTGATTTTGCATTACCCACCTCTTGTGTTTCATCACCCCAGACTTTTTGTGGAAGTTGCCCAGCCTGGGATGAATACCGGGGCCCCTAACAGCAGAACGAACAGCACCTGCCTTCCTTACATAGCGTCTGGCAGGACCAGTCTCGTCATCCCTCACATTCTTGTCCACCTCGACAGGGAGCTCCTGGTCACCTCACTGTCACCCACAGTCTTCTCCACACATTTCCACATGGATCCTCAGAGAGGAGTCATCTTCCTACTTCCCATCCCTAAAAAGCCCTTCCTTGAGCCTTGAAAATACTATCCGCTGTGGTTTGTGAAATGCTCATAGCTCTGAAAGCTAATTGGCCATTTAGAACCACTTCTCACAGGGAGGACTGTTTTTGCCTCAACCCATCACTGCGCAAGGCTAGGAGGATGGGTCAGGATCCTCCTTGCTGCCCTGGGCTGTGTCCAGACAGTCACTCCACCTCCAACTTTCAAAAACCCCTTGCCCTTACGAAACAAACACCATTAGAATCCAGCACTACTCTTCAAAAATCACCAACACTCCTTGTGTTTCTATACAATGGCGGTTTTTGTTTTTTTATCTCACTGCGGTTGGTCCTGCCAAGCATCCTCTTCTCTGAGTGTCTGTGGCACCAGCCCCTCCTTGTGTTTTGGCTTCACTCTCACCCTTGGGGCCCCTCTTCACCTCTCAGTGGGGAAGTTGAAGGGCTAAATCCCGGATCCTCCACTCTTCTCCTTTGAAATCCTGTTCCTAGATGTCAGCCTCCATTTCTGAGGTTTAAAAAAATCTCGATGATTCTGAGTCCATGTTACCTTCATAGAGGTTTTTCTCAATAAATCTCTTCCATGTCTAACCACATTTTGGAGTCTGTTTCTTAGAGAACCTGAACTAACACAAGAGATGTGAAGGCAATTTGACCCCAACAAAGACAGGTCCTCTTGGAGCTCAACAAAACACCACTGGGGTCTTAGGAAAAGGGTAGGTCTTAAGATCTTAAGAGGGAGGTGACCATTCCACAAGGTGGGAGCTCTGGAAGCAGGCTGCCATTGCTTGGCTGAAATGACAGGGCAATGTCGTTCGTCCATATGCTCTTGCATACAAGGATAACAACAGACTTGGTGAGCAGGTGCAACCAAGGAAAGGAAGCAATTAGATGGAAGAAATAATTTTTCCATACATTGGATTTTAAGACATTGGTGGGCAGAACAATATTTGTGTCTTAGAAAATGCAAAGTGGCTGAATTTTGGGTGCAACACAGAGCACAGAACATCAGTGAGGCCGCAGGCTTAAAATACCAGCACCAGTCTTGGGTGGCTAGTGGCAGGTGGAAATGGAGACAAATATTCTTAATGGAAAAGGAACACCTTAAATAAGACCTAACGATTCCGACCTCCACCACAGCAAATTTCTAAACTTTCACAAAGGCAGCAAAATCCCTGGATATCAGACTGAGTGGAATAAGAAATTAGAATTTAACTCCATTGGACTTGTAACTTGCAGGAGCAAAATACTTGAAGCTTAACCTAAAGAAATTAACTTTCAAGGGATTTAATCTTTGAACTTGAATGTCTTTGTAGAATTGTAATAATGGGAGGAGCTTAGTATTCAAATTTGGAGCTGGAATTTTATCACCGAAATGTTTTTAAACATTTTATTGTTGTAGTTTCTTAATGTTCTAATCGAATCTCTTTATAGAATTACTGATGGACTATTTTGACAATATGGCATTTGGAATGGGAAATAGACTGAGAGGTGATTTTTCAGTTTTGAATCAGAATATTCTTGAAGTCATTTTAATTATTGTGCTCTTCCAACCCTTTTCAGGGACTTTGAGGGTCAAGCCTGTGCTTCCCGCTAGCGTTTCCAGGGGAATAGGTAAGTGGAATGTCGGAGGAGGCAGGGTCGCTTTGGGGGAGTGGGCTTGTTTGTAAAGGTGGAAGTAGAGCTGTGCTTAGCGACTGCTCGTCCCTTCACTGGAGCTAGACGGCCACACTCAGGGTCACCACAGGCTTTTACTCTAACCCTAACGAGTTCAGAGATCAGGAAGCTGGAGAACACTTGGAAAGAAGAGTGAATGTTTATCATCTAGCCTGGGTGTTTGCTTTTATGTGAAGGTGGCTCTTTGAGGCCAGGCACAGTGGCTCGCGCCTGTAATCCCAGCAATTTGGGAGGCTGGGCAGGAGGATCACTTGAGGTCAGGAGTTCTAGAACAGTCTGAGCAACAGTGAGACTCTGTCTATGCAAAAAAATTTGTTAAAAATCATCTGGGGGTTGTGGTGCGTGCCTATAGTCCCCGCTACTCAGGAAGCTGAGGGGGGAGGATCCCTTCAGCCCAGACAACTGTGAGCTATGATTGCACCACTGCACTCCAGCCTGGATGACAGGACAAGACTCCGTCTCTATAATAAATAAATGAATTTTAAATAAAAGATAGCTCTTTTGAATAAGACTCCTGGTGTCTTTCCTCCCCTTTCATAAATTCCTCTGCACAGGAAAATATAAGAGAGC